>JAOBRH010455487.1:0-10446 GCA_027575125.1 Umimayanthus parasiticus | reverse complement strand
TTAGAGATCTTCACTAAATAATTCTGTTACTTTATCTACAACAACCACAACAACAACAACAACAATAACAACAACAACAACAACAACAAAAACTTTATTTCCTACCGAGAAAAATTATTTGAACTAAATTAACTTGTACTGTTAGGGACGGACCGGTAGAAAAGTGACAGGAGCTGGAGGGGTGGAACCTTCCTGAGTTGTTGAATTTTTTTCTTGTGAATTAGCAATGCAAGAACTTTTTTTGTGGTTTATCACTTTATTTCCTACCGAAAAAAATTATCTGAACTAAATGAACTTGTACTGTTGGTAAGGATTGCACTAGCGATACCTTGGATGCCAGGGGAAAAACTTCGCTCATAAAACCGAGCGAGAATTAGTATATCGAACGCCGGCCACACGCGACGCTCGCTTAGCTGTGGTCTTTGGCCGGCGTCCAATGTTATTAATGGCGCGGTGTTATGAGCGATGTCTAAGTTACTGATCTCACTTTTATTTTAACGACATCTGTGCAGTTTAAATTTATAATAACATTTATCATTATCATTATCAATTAATTATTGTTATTTAGGTGTTCAGTAGTAAACAAAGTTTAGTTGATCAGAGAGACAACATCAGAAGTTATCTAGGAAGTGTTGGCATCACTACCTACATCGTCACTATTTTGATACCAGTGTTGTTCATTACGGAACACCAATTCAAACTTATTCGAAGTTACGTTCAAAGTTTCTTCTCTTTTTTTTCTGGACGTCATGATCTAAGTTTAGGGGTCACGTTCAGATTCAATCTAATCAGCATTTCCCTTTTTTCTTAGTGTTTCTGCATTAGTATGTTTCTTTCCACGACGTAACATATCTTTGTAAATATAAATGTGTTTCCCTGATTAAGAAACAATTCTTCAAGGCTTTCTTACATTTGCTAGGCTGCCTAATGGTACTTTAGTTCTCGGTGCAGTTATGCTTGACAGTTTCTTGATTTATTCTGAGGACTTTACACTATAGCACTCTATGAACGTTTTGAAAAGTACACACCAAGCGGCATTTTCGAAGGAAGTTGTTTAGCAATAGACTGCTAAATACTACATATTGCGTCATTATACAAAGATTATATCTTTTGACATTGTTGAGTGTATTTTGGCTACGATAATAACCAACAAGCATACTTTCATAACACCATAATTCACCATCAATTACCACACTTCGCTATCATCTGCCCCTACTTAACTCGCAAACATTTTTTTCTGAGTTTAGAGCGTCTAATTTTTGGGCTGAGGCTGAAAGTTCGTAAATGTTATGCGGATTTCAGCATCGAATGTTGTTGAATATAATTCTCAGTATGGGGTCAGTACATGTGATATTTTCCATTCACACGAAGCAGCCTGAACATCAATACTACCCTGGTGTTGCAAAGACTACGAACATAAGGCGAGAAATAAACACAAATAAAAATTGTTCGCCTAAACTCAGCCCGCATGTTCGTAAATTTTGAAATTTTCAGCCTCCTGTTCTGAGAAAAAGGCTTTTTATAAAAACATAGTGTTTCACATTTCTTGATATCATTAAATAGGTAGAGAGCAACTGTAATCTGTTACCGGAGGTTGTGGGTTCTAATCCGGCCCATCGTGGTAAAAGATTTTTCTTTTTTTTTTCTCCGTGTGGGCCCATTCCCTTTCCAGGGCTACCGCCGAGAATGAACTACTTGGGATACTTGCACAGCATTTCACCTTACCACATTTATATAATATCGTTATATGTTGATAGTGCATCAGGGCTGTAATGACAGTATAAAGTACATGTATGCTGGCGGAAAAAAAGGTTGGCTTTCTGTTGTTTTACCAACAGACCCAATGCGATCCAGCTGGTACACAATGCAAACGTAATATAGGCAAGCGTTTGTTTACTGCGTTTCCCTTTCTAGTGAGAAAAGTAAAAACACTTGGGATCAGAATTCCCGACTGAATCTTAGAACAAGTCTAGAACAATCCCAGCGGCTGAAACACTGTTTAAGATAAATAAGAAACCGTTTTTACGTAGACTGCAAGTAGTCCCTATTTTTCCTCTTGAGTTCGTCAAGCCACGGAGAGACACCGCGGCTCGACGAACTCAAGAGGAAAATAGGGACTGCTTAGAGTCTATTTTTTACGCTATAAAGGTGATTTCGTCATAAATAGAATCTTCAGTGTCGGTGTAAGTTACGTGTGTGCGAGCTTTTGCCCAAAACTCTTGATTCCTTCAGGATGATACACAAAACCGGTAAAGTAAAGTAAAAGTAAAGACACCTTATTCCTTGAGGGTAACACATTTACATCCTATTAGGATGTACTCTCCCATGTGGCCCTCACCGCCGACCACAACACCGGCATTAATTTACTCTTATCGAAAAGTGTGTGGGTTCTTTTAAGTCACCTGATGAAACATCGAGAGACTAGACCAACGGCTTAACGTCCCTGTCCACGAAGGTCGCCCAAACTTCAACCCTCGACCAGGCCAGAAGTTGAATATGGAACCTTTCGGTTGGCAGTCAGAGGTCTTACCAACTGCGCCAACCTCGCACACACAACAAGTTTTGATTCTAGTGGCTGCCATTAGCTAGTATTTCCGGAATTACACACTAGATTTTTTGAGAACCCATCAAATCAAACGGTATTTCTTTGTTCAAGGAATATCCCCTATCACTGGTTTTCCTATATTTTTCCAACTTAAAATGCAACCAGCTACCAGAGATCCTCTAGCCACACCATTAATTCAATACCATACGCGTGCTTACTCTTCCTAAGCCACTGTAAAGAATCCGCCCTTAATCTTTTACTTGAGACCTGGGATAAAAGGATAAAAAAGCGTCATTCGTAGCATGTGGGATTCCTTTCCCTTTTACAATATTTACAATGTCTTGACGCCCTTTTGGAGGTCATCAGTTGCCTGAATAGGGATTTTTACCTGGCAACAATATAAAGAACCTATTTAGTGCAAATGACAAACCTTCATGATTCACATGATTATCTTAGCTGTAATATGCTGTAGCAAGTTGATGACTTCTTTCTAAGGCACGTCAGGGGCACTTTTTTTGACATTCGTCAGTTTGGAATTTTGAATTTTGTGACAAGCTGTCATAATGCATCTGAAGACATAAAATAAACTTACAACTACTTATGGTAGGAAAAACTTGTCGTTAATAGTTTTTACTGATTAAACCCCATGCCTATTTGTTTTGTTTTTATCAACGAACAACTCAAAAGAGAAAATGTTTATTTCCTTTTATTGGTAATAGGATTAAAAGCTACGACAAGATTTACTAGGTTCGTGCTCTGCTATGGCAATTAACTGGACAAAGAAAATTTCAAGGAAAAATCGAGAATGGAAGAAGAAACATTTCGCCGTAAATACGGATGGACTCCCGGACAGTGATTAATCGATATGGTGCACTCTCGTTATTGTCTGCGCATTCGACTTCACTTCATGAGCTCTTACACCGACTTTGTTATGATGCCGTGATGCAGTAACCATCGTACCCTCAAACAATAAACACTCCAAAGTCTATGACCTGGTAAATGACTGTTACCACGTGGATAAACATATCAACGTCATTTCTTTTATGAGAGTGCGTTTTAAAGTTGAGTGAAAAACGCTTAGATTTCTTAATTATCAGAACTGGGGGTACAAACACAGTAAACACAGATCAGTAAACTCCCAAGCAATATGCTTAATTTAACTAATGTTTCCGCCATTCACTTACTAAAATATCCACAATCTCGCTTTCGATGGAGCCCACGCATCCTTCGTTAAAATAACTTACAATCTATACATTGGAATAGTTTGTATTGTTATAAAACGCAGGGAACCTTTAGGAATGGACGCGCGCTGTGAGAGTTTGCAGCTGAGCAGTGCGCCATCTTTAGTCTTTGAGTTCCAATCATACTTGAGACGACACATACAGCACGGGAATAATTTCCACACAACAACGGGGATATGATGTCACGAGCGATAAACAATCACAACTGCCCTAGTGACGCAGCAGGAGAAGTGGATAAATAGCTGGCTGCATATTGGAAGATCAGAACACGAGCTGCAAAGGACAACTAGCAATCAAAAAGTAATATGAAGTCGTCGTTGATTTTATTCCTTACTTCATTTCTCTTGGTTATTATGGCCTGCACAGTGGAGGAAAGTGAAGCTTTTTCAGTTGCCTTAATGAGTGTCAGGAATCAGCGGAAGTTCTCTCCAAGAACGAGCCGGGTTACTTCATTTAAATTGAAAAGACTTGAGAAACTTCTTCGCAGACAAGCGACTTTGAGAAGCAAACTGCACAGCTTCAATAAGTTTGTGAAGAAGTACCAAGCAAAAGTAAGAAACGTTTAAATATGATTTTCGGTCAAGAATGTGAGGAAATAGTTTAGCCAATCCTTTGTAAACATGGAACTGCAATAAGAAATCGCAATCGCAATGTAATCAAGCAGAGAGTTATATAGTTATTCATAGCAAAATAAATTTGCCTATAAAATATAGCCACTTATGAAGTTTTGTCTCTTATTTTTCAGCTATTAAAAAGGTCGCGTCACGGCGGAGACTCAAGAAGAAGAAGTCGAATCTTTCCTTGAACACGCAACGGGACAAAACCTGCTGCATAACTGAGAATCAGTCGAACTGGGACTTAATTGGTGGGCACGATATAAGGCCTCTGGAGCAAATTTAATTTATAAAGAGAAATTAAAGTAATATATCTATTTATCAAGCCATGAACAGTTGTATCCAGTGGTATTTAGTGATCGAAAGTAGTCTTAAAGCTGATTTAACGTCAAGCGACCAGTACTCACTGCAGAACCACCATCAGCCTCAGGGGAGAAATGGACAGTACTAGATACACTAAGCAAGGCTGGCATTTCTATGCCTTTGGAGAAGGTAAAAAGAAAACTCTATTACTATGGAAACAAGAATTTGCAGTTTATACCACTGAACACTGCGACACTGATTTAACATACAAAGAAAGACCGGCAGAAGTGTGTTATCCAAGAGCATAACAGAACCTGCCGCGGACAATATTCTTTCACAAAAGAGAACAAAGGTTACTGCAACCTCTTTTAAATATAACGAAACATTGCCGTAGTTTAAAAGATCAGGGGTGAATAATACTAAGGATTTTGTACGATAGCCAAGATTGATAAGTTTTGGTGACGTTTGACCTTGGTATTGATCCAAAGTGGCGTTCCTAAACAAAGAAAATAAAGATATTGACTAAGTGATTTTGACGGTTTGATAGCCTATTAGTTTACTTATAATGATAAAAATAATAACCCGACTTTGAAGATCGAAATCGTTAGATTGATGTTAATGGTCCGATATCTTCGCTTAAATTTGCTGCAGAAGGCTGTGCCAATGGCAATGAATGCATTTGGCTTATTGGCTTTGTTTTAATGAAAAATATGTTTGATGGTCGAGGGGCGTGAGTGCCTTTTAGAAAGAGATAGTAATGAAAAAATCGAGCCAGACTGGATATTTTAGCTAGGTAAATAATTGGGCTGACTTTAACCATGTTGTCAAAACCCCTTAGCATTAATCTATTTTTTGCTTTGTAGATCTGTTATGGAAAAGTTTCGAATTGCTTTCTCCAATGCCGGATAATTGCAACCTATGTTCCTCCAAGTAAATTCTTTGAAGACAAGTAAACTACTTGAGCTTTCGCATAGCAATTAAAACCGGACATAAAAACCAGAACAATTTATGGAAAAGGAACAGTATTCTAAGATATAAAACTGGGAGGAACTTTAGTAACTATAAAACTTGGAGTAAAGAAAATGTCATGATCAAGTACCTATATCATCGTGAAGAGGAACTGGGCAGGGGAATACTACTATCTATACAAAAAGTGATTTAGGATGATATGAAAAACAAATTTTCATGGTAGTATTGGTACAGACAAAAATTTAGTTATTAAAACGCGTCATATGATGTTTTTCAATCCAGCCGTTTCACATGATAAACACGAAATGTATACAAAGAGAAATGAATCCTTCCAAACATAATCGTTGTTAAAACCAGCAATGGCAGCGATGCTTACGCGTGTTACACTAATAAAAAAGGCTTTTTGTCATTTAGTTTGATTCAGTGAGGGATTAATGGTTAGCAATTCCCGAGATATAAGTGAATATTAACCTTCATCCGGCTGAGCTACATATTGAACGGACTAAGGGCTGAAAATTAGGGAGGGGGATTTTGTTCTTGCACGACTTATTCCCCATGCTACCATCTGATGTACAGGAATTTTGCTTGACATCAGTTGTTCTGCACGAATTTACGATTTTTCTTATCCTGGGGTACTGACCTCACGCAAACACTGCTAAAAGAAGACACAACTTTTTGTGACTTGCTGAGATGTTTGTGCTAAATATAGATACTGAAAATGGAAGGCTCTCTCATACAGTTATATTTTCTCGGTTTTATATTCAGGACTGGTTTGTTAAAGAAACTTTAACGTAATGCTAAACAACTAGGTATATATATGTATAAAATAAATATATATTATATAGTATGCTAATGCATGGTAGGCTTAAAGCTCATTTGGTATGGAACTGCATTAGATATTATTATTATGGTTTCAAATTTTTTTCAGGCTTAATACTAAATAATTTAAATAGCAGTAGCTTTGTGATAATAAATGACATTTACGTTGAAATGATTGACGAAGATCGTGAACAACAGCATTCTACTTGATTCAGAATAGACGGATGGGAAAAACCCGAAAATAATATCAGAGCGGACTCCAGCTGAACATGACGTGAGGCAAGCGACATGACACTCGTTCTTCTGATTCTCATTTAATGATTCATGATCCTTCGTGTTGATCGGTTTGTGAGCTAAGATAGTTGTCTGAATCCAGATTCTGAATTGACCAAAAATATTCAGACGACAGATTTTGACATGCTTTTCCCGCTCAGGAATTTGAAAAGTTTAAATAGATTAGCTTAAGCAAATATGCCATTCTTCCTTGTCTGTGATTAAAAACTCGGGCCTTACAGTCTAGACACAAATACTTTAAGCTTGGGGGATACGAAAACGGAGACGTTTGCACGCGTTGGAGTAAAATTAAAAAATAAACAACTAATGGAAGTATATAAATTTCTAAATATTGATGTCTACAAACGGTTAATAGAACAACAGTGCTTATGCTCAGAGTGAGATTATCACCTGCACCTCTGGTGTTCAACTTCATCAGCGATGACAGAAAGTTAGCAAGTGAAACTGAATAGAGGAACAAGAAAGAAAGGAATGTTTTCAGCTAGTGAGTGTTCGTGATCATAGAATGCATTCTTGTAGCTGCACATGCACACTACTCCACATGGGGCCTTACAACAAAAGAGTTGAGCTGAATAAAGTTATGAGAGGTATGAAGGACACGAGCTTGTCTTTGGTGCCGTTGTTCTTGTTGTGTCTTTACCACTGTTATGGTGGTTTTTGGCCCAGTTTGAATCAGATACCGCTATCATATCAAAGTGTATGTCAAACAAACTCACACGCTCTTTTGATAATGCTAATATATCGATCAAAAAACACAACAACAATTTAAGATCAAGCTTGGAGTACTGTAAAATCTCCCATAAGCCCCCTCTCTCTAATACGCCCCCCGTCTGGAGGATGAATTTTTTAATAAGTTCCCTTTCTTCAATAAGTCCCCTCTCTAATAAGCCCCCCTCTCTAGTAAGCCTCTCTCTAATAAGCCCCCCTCTCAAATAAGTCCCCTCTCTAATAAGCCCTCCTCTCTAGTAAGCCTCTCTCTAATAAGCCCCCCTCTCTAATAAGCTCCCTCTCTAGTAAGCCTCTCTCTAATAAGCCCCCCGTCTGGAGGTTGAATTTTTAATAAGCCCTCCTCGCTAATAAGTCCTCCTCTCCCTTCCTCCCTCAACACAAAAGGTGTAAGCGTTAAAACAGAAGTATTTCTGTTTTTCAGTTTTTAATAGTGTTCGTTGTTATCAAAACTCCATAGACATAGTGTAATTCTGTCTTTGACTGTCAAAGAATTTTAAATAAGCCCCCCTCTCTAATAAGCTCCGGGGACCCGAATTAGAACTTTCACGGTGAAAGGACGACATGAAGAAACAGAAATCCAACGGGGTAATTTTAACATTTAATAAGTTTACGTTGTGAATTTTACATTCACCAACTACAGCCTTATTTGGAAATTGATTATTCCTGTAGGTTAGCTGTGTATTCTACCAAAGACTTTGTTTTGAATCCTACTATTTTTGCAACTACATGTAACATACATATCATGTACTTCATCATGATTTTTGATGACCGGAAAAAAGATAATATCAGCCGGAATACCACAGTTCCGCTTTCAAGTTATCATGTTGTTTCAACGCGGTAAAAGTGTTCAATTTATAGAACGTTATTTCCAACGTGCTCGAACCACTGAGCACCTTGTCTTCGATTCTCCATAAAAACGTTTCACACTATATCAATCTATAGCACTGTGACCTCCCTGTTGTCTGCCTTGATACATGTATCACAGTTCACTTTAATGTAATCTTGGTGAGAGGCGATTAGCTATTAAGACACTCGTTGACGGCTTAAAGTTGTCCAACTTAATTATATTAATAAAACACTGATAGTTTCAATTCCCTGATATATTTTATATCGGATCAGTTCAGTTGCCATCCCAGAAACAAGGAAGCCGCTAAGCATTTTGGGACGGGACACCTTATAGTTCAAAACTGTAAACAATATATTCCTCCCGACTTACACGCGACAGCTGTCAACACTTGAGTGATCGGGTGTTTGGTCATATATATTTTAAGGACTGTCTGTATTAAAATGGCTAATACTAGCTAGTTTAGTGGGGAGCAGCTGTATACAGTACTAGTGTTCACTGGAAATTTTGTAACTGATGTTGTCCACCTTTCGTTTGTTTCGTAAACTGCAAATAAGACAAAGACAAAAGGGTACAACGTGAGCTGGGTCTCGTCCAGATCCAATATGTGCTTATAAAGTCCCTCACCCGTATAGTTTGCTGGAGGAGCGGGTGGATAGAGTAAGAAGATAATTAAACTTACCATCATTTTTCCAAACTGTGAGAACTGACACGTGCAGAATCGTTCGTGACTAAAATGAACAAGAAAATCGTTGAACAGTTATAATATAATAATAATAATCTTTATTGAGGATATCAATTTCACTGATAAGTGATTTACAAAAGAGTCCTCGAAGTTGATTCTTTTCCACATATTCGCAAATTTCAGAGAATTACAAAATGTATCGACTTTAATCAGCTCTAAGCCCAACCGCTAATAATCTTCAGTGTAGCGCTGTCTTCCTGACGTGACCTTGAAAATGCGATAACAGATATCATGCTATTACCCTAACTTATAATGGCCCTTCATGTGCGAACTGCAGAATGATGTGCAAATTGCGTCACGTACCGTGATCAGCTCGGTATTATGGTACTTTTAACCATGCAGTGGTGTTCACTTCCAAGTAGACGTAAGTTGTGTTTTAGTTCGAAAACATTACAACCGTTCCCAGCACACCAGTATCTGTGCAGTCCGTGACACTAGACTGTTATGTACTGGTAGCTCAGCTTTAAGAATCATTTGATGTTTTTTTCCAATGCACCAGAGTGGAGTAAAGTGTATACTGTACAGTAGTTTTAGATCAACTAAGAAACTTGACTAAGGTTCAGTTGTGCGTTTC
This sequence comes from Umimayanthus parasiticus, assembly GCA_027575125.1. NCBI lineage: Eukaryota > Metazoa > Cnidaria > Anthozoa > Zoantharia > Parazoanthidae > Umimayanthus > Umimayanthus parasiticus. The sequence goes on along the minus strand of JAOBRH010455487.1, from coordinate 769 downwards.
CACAATATATCCAAGCATCTGTCTCAGTATACAGCTAACGTTTCAACAGCCGCTCAGCATCAAACTCTTCTTCATAAGAAAAGCCTGTGAAGTATCACATCATAACAATTGTTTTTAAAATCTTTGTCGGGTCAACTATAATCTTTTTAGTACCTTCAAACAAAGTGTAACACTTCGTTTAAACTATCGTCCTTCAGAGTTTTCCCTTCAATTCATATTTTCTGCAATTTGTAGAATTTTGTTCGTAGTACGTACACAGATTATGAGATCAATTTAAACGTCGAACTGACGAAAAGCAGCTTCAATAAATAACTTCAATAAAACCCAATATTTGGAGGTCAAACGGGTGACGAAAACTCGAATATCCACAAACAAACACCATGCCACAAGCCGAACCAGTATATTATTTTGATATAGTTTTAGTCCCGATCGCAATTTAAAACCCCCCTTTTCTTTAGATAGAAATCATGACATAAGCGGTTCTTATTCTTTCACAGTTACAGTTCTGTTTTAGTGTCTGCCATTTTGTCCCAAAGCGCAGTTCAGTTAACTCTTTGGTGACTGCGTCAGTGAATATCGTTCCCTCAGGAACGATAACTTTAAAAAATTGCAACATCTTCAAATCAATAAACAAAGCATCAATGAATGAGCGATTTTGTCAGTCAATAATTTGTTCGAATGTTTGCATCCATTACCGCAGCAAAAATCTTTGTTTTCTGTCGAATTTCATGGTTTGAATGGTGGCAAAATTAGAAATGCTTGTTTTCCA
>JAOBRH010455376.1:0-10447 GCA_027575125.1 Umimayanthus parasiticus | reverse complement strand
TATATAATACAATTTTATGTGAAAATACTAGACAGTACATGTACTCTCTCAACAGGTACTTAATTAGCAAATAGAATGTTTTTGATCAGTACATGGCAGTTAAGGACACCAGACTGCACAGAAATAGTTATTCAATGTCGTATTTATCTTGACATAGGGTATTTTGCCTTTTAGAAATTTAAATTACACAAGGTGAACAAAATTACTGTTTATAAAACATACAATCATGTAATATATACATGACTGTAGTTGTCAGCATTGGAAAAATGCAAGGCATAAGATGTTGTAAAGTTGATTAACTAGAAATTACTTGAATGTTTAAAACTTGTACACCTGCTTAAAAGTTTTTTTTTAATTCATATTTTATGACTTTGACTTTAAAAAATTACTCGTTCATGAACACCCTATTAGAGATTGAGCCAACCCAGGTTTGTATAAAATGTATGGAAACTATGAGTTTTTTAAGTGTAAAATGGATCTAAAATAAATTATAAGACACATGCTGTAGGTGTAAGAGTTTGTACATTACTATTATTAAATACCTAGTGTTGAGTAGTTCAGAATAAATGTACAATATATACAAATAATAATGTAAGTTTATTGTTTCACAAGAAAATTTACGTTATATGACCTCATTTGGGACTGTACATTAAATTTTTTTTATAATTATTAATTTTTTAGCATTTGGTCCCCTCTTTGAACCTTAGGTATTCCACTTTTTTCTATATTGACTTTTGAAGATTTTACCTCTCTATACTGTTGTTCTGCTCTATACTGTACCTTTTTATTGCAATTGCTTGTAGATTTTCCACTCTATACATGTACTATTATTATGCTCTGTCTGATTGTTACGAATTACAGTACAGAGTAGCATGTAGACTCTTGAACTTCATTAAACTTACATGTACTGAATGTTTGTACAGTAGTACTTACAGTTACTTTAGTTAGAAGTCCTTCAAGTAACCAGTAATTAGTTTCCTATCTGCTCTGTGGTTCAGTTTTGGATAATTTATATATATTATTCTTATGCCTTCACTCACTTTTTCTTTCATTGGAAAGAACTTTAATATTAAAAAAAACAATGTTTAAATAGTGTTTGACCATTAATTAAATAAAATCTTCCCCTTGTTTTCAATAAAGAGGAAGTTATCAGAATGTCAGTTGACAGGGAACATTCAACGTGTCAGGTGCAAGATATCTGGTTTGGAGGTCCACAAAAGGTACGTGCAAGAACTTTGATTCACTTATATCAGTTTGGCAGAATTTTTCATCATCCAAGTTGCAATTTTGTCTTGAATTTATTAAGTACTTTAAGTTGTACTAATTATGAATAAAACTTTTTGAACATACATTTATATATTCCTCTTTGTGATACTGGTTGACATACATGTATACGTTCAATGACATCCCGCCCTTTGCATATCAAGTTTCAATATTTAATATATATTTAATGATTTTGTCTGATTCCACTCTTGCAGCTGTCCACATGTTCGATGGTTTGAAGAAAGAAAATTCTGGATTTTTGAGGTAAACAATTGGCACCATTTTCTGTCCTAGCCTCTGGTATGAAGATTCATAGGGTTAAAAGCTAATGATAATCTGCTAGCCAATAGTCATGATGCACCAGTCTGTCTGATGAGGTTTTTGTGGCTAAAATTTACTATTGATCAGGGCCTGGTTGTTCAAACCCTTATAATTATTAGTACTAATCCTGGATTAACTCTTAATACAACAGGGGCAGATCCAGAAAGTTTTAAAAGAGGGGACCCAAAAGTTATAATTTATGAAATGCTAGAAAGAGGGGACCTAAAGTCCCTTAAAATGGCTTTTGAATGCTCATTTCAGTTGTTTTCTTATAAGTTAAATTGTGAAATCATGATTTGTTGTGTGAAGAGAGACACTTTGGGAATTTTGTGCATCAGTGTCACAGGATGCAGACTGACGTAATGTACTTGTAAGTATATGGATCACTGTATCAGGCATACAAAGTATAACAGACTTCTTTTCGGTGGAAGGCAGCTCTTGATGCATTTTTTTTTCAGTACAGAAATCTTTATTATTCGCTTTTTGAAGGGGGAGAGGGGAGAGGTAGGAAGGAATACCATTTGTGTTTAACAGTTAACAGTCCTTAAATATATTCTCCAGTAATATTATTTTTTAGTTTTGAAGTACATAACTGTGTACTGTACACGACTTTTGAAAATAATACCTGTAGTTTTCTATCAATTTTCATGTCTGAACATCAGTTTTATTATTCTTACTTTGTAGGCTGGTATTCTTATAGTTCTAGTTTGTTCTGGCTTCATGGTGTGGCACAGATCAAGAGAACTTGAAGTAAAGTTTTATGAAAAACTTAAGAAACAAGTAGCAGACAAGGTCTAAACATTTGGATGAATGAGTCTTCACCGTGAACTCTGAAGACCAGCTGAGACTGATCCAGCCAACTGCATGTTTGAACAGGTTATTGTGCTCTACTTGTGCACCCCCCCCCTGATCACGGTCTGCACGTGTAAGTTAATTACAACATGTGCTCCGCATTCCAATTTACCATCAAGGAGCACAACAACTGAAATTCAAGTTGGATGAATCAGGCAGATTGATATGTGAATGGAATGCATGATCGTGCTCAGCCAGTACAGTTAGTTACAATGATTCCCTGGGCCACAGATCACTGACACTCAGCTGGGTATACTGGTTAGGAGTAAAATATGTCAACAGACTTGCCCGTGTTCTCCATGTAATAACACATGCAAGCTTCTGCAAAGCCTCTGATAGGACAGCATTAACCCTCCCAGCCCCAAGTATGCCACATTATGTAGACTGTCTGTACCGAATTCTCCCAAATTGTCCCTACAATTTTCTTGTAAACAACAGGTTGCAAATTAAGGGTTTTGTCTGGCCTAAAATGTTTCATTTTTGCTTTGGGAGACAAGAATGTTTCCATAGAAATTCCTATAAATTTAAAATTTGTAGCCTGCTTAGTTATTGGCCTACAAAACACAAATTTGTCCCACTTTTTGTCATTTATAGGCCCTTAGTTCGCACCCTAAAACAGGTTGGGAGATTTTTATTTTTACCTTAGATAAATTGCTGTGTATGATCATCTGCTTTATTCTCATTACCAAGCAACTTATATTTTGTGTGGACAGTATAAGGAGAATTTACATGACTTGTATACTGATAAACTGCCTGGGGCTGAAAGGGTTAACAAGTACACTTGTATAAATTTGCAAGACTAATTTTAAAAGACCGCAACTAAACTCTTGTGTTCAGGACCAAAAGTGGCTACAGCGCGCTTTCTTCTTATAAGATATTAAAAGAAATTTTTTTATTTCTCCTTCGCAGAAAACTTGTTTAGGTGATGACTGTAATCTGCAGTATACCGGTAACCACCATTCAGGCCTCGGGCACTGAATACAATGCGTATCAGCTAACAACAATCAGCAAAACAATCAGTAATTACCAAAAAAAATATATTTTTTAGCAGTCAATACTATATGTAACAAATATTAATTTAGCTATGGATGTTAATCAGTTAACCATGATTGATTACTTTCAATTTTATCAAGTATCAAATAACTCTGCTTGTCTCAATACTACAGTGGTAGAGAGTATGCCTTCAATCTGACATTGCAATACATAGTATTGAAGGTTACAATTTGATAAGAATTAATTGCACACAGTTGGGCAGGTTCTCTGAATATTTTATTTCCTTTTTTGCAATAATACAGGGTACACCATCATGAATTGATATTTAAATCATTAAAATATCGGAGCTCTAATTATTTATTAGTAATATTATCAATTTTACTTTCAGGGCAACCTACCCTTACTACTGCTCCAATAGATCTATCTACTACTGATAACAGTAGATGATTATTTTAAAATTGAAGAGACTTTTATTATGTACAAACAATATTATAAGTGGTTTTGTTTCATTAAGCAAAGAGTAACAAACTTGCATGTACAGTGTCAGTAACAAGGAATCAGAACAAAGGTAAATAATGTCATGTGAAGATAAATTTACAAATGTTATGATACGTACATGTATATGACTGTACATTAATATTAATAAAAATATCATTTCAACTTAGGCACTAGTTGTGTAGTATGTGGTAACTATGTTGACTACTAGTCTGCAGCCCCGACTCCAAATACACACCCAACACAATCAACTCAATCTTACAATCAATCAATGATTGGGTCAAGCTTATAATGCAAACAAGCATTGGCTGATCTTGGCCTACACAAGACGAACATTCTAAACCACTAAATATCGTCTTGGAGTCACAGGATTTAAAATCTATTCTTGCCAGTTGTCATTCGAGTCTTTCATTTACAGTATTTGATTACAAGCAATTGATTTTACAAACAAATTGCTCACTGACACTAAAATATTCTTAAGCAGGCTTATTCTCATTGTGGAATTGATCAGGAATCAACTGAATGTGGTGGAAAGCATGTAAAAAGCTCTTTGGTTGACATCCATGAAAACTAGTCATGACCGCGAAAACAAATTCCAAAGTGTGTGTTACTGAGGATGGTTATAAGTGCATAATTTTGTCAGAAAACATGAATGTACATGTACACCCCCACCAAATGGTACATTTTACTTGTAATTTGCAAGTGAAAGTATAATCCAAGCCAAAAAATATCTCTTATGTCCAACAAGGATTTCATTACAGTGAAGTTTGTTGTATTAAGGTTCCACTGTAATTGGGAATCAACTGCATGTAAGGCAAAAACAGATTGAAATAAATCTTAAGTTAAAATATAGCCTCGCTTTCAATCAGGGGATTGTTGAAATTACAAGATGGAGTACAGAATAGAAAACTGGAATATTTTAATCTTCTTTTACATTATTTTAAAATGCCTTATGACCAGAGTTAAAAATTTTTAAAAAAGTAAAAAAAAAACCTTTCTAATGACAGCTCCCGTAGCTTTTCAGTGCTGTGTTATAAACAATACATCATGAATAAAGAGTAAAAAACCCAGCTGGCAGGAAGGTTGAGGGCTCAAACTCAGGACCTCTGCATTGTGAGTTGGTGCTCTAAATTCAGCCACGCTGCCTTCCTTAAAGAGAGTTACCAGAGACTCCAACCCTCCCAATTTTTAGTTTAATATCTCTGTTTCCCTACTTTTAAAAATTCAAGGAAAAATATTTAAAAACTGTTATTAAAAGAAAATGAATATCTAAATTTCTTTGGAAACGAGTTTTGCAATTACATCGTCTTTGTCTTCCTTAGTCTGAGTCCCCAACATTCTCATCCTGCTTTGTTCTGAAATTCTATTTCAGAAGACAGAATTCAAAAGTTTGTGGGGAAAAGGTGGGGAGGGGGGATGCAGTGCGCAAAAACTCGATTTCTAAGCTAAACAGGTTGGAATCTCTGGGCTACCATTCATACACCCATGTGTAAGTAGTGACTTTCACAGGAGGAAGATCTTCATACTTGTAGCGATACATTTTTTCTTCATCAACATTCAGTAACTTCCCCTTGGTCTGCTTATTCTGTATCATCTCCCTTAATGTCTTACTACTGTGAGGGAAACGGTCTGGCCAGCTTTGCGGACAACCCAACTTGTCTGTCCGGTCATCAAAATCGCTATTCCTCCACCACAACTCGAATGACTTTGTAAACAAGAGGGGGTCATTCTCAAAGAATTTATAAGCAGACACCTGCCCAGAATGGTTAAAAAATGTAAGACCCGAGTTTTCTTGGTGATAAGTTCCTCTGTCAAAATAGTCAGATGACAAAAATAAATCTTCAGTTCCAGATGAAAGCCATGTGGTTATGTTACTTCCATCTATGTACGCACGCAGACAAGCTTCTAAGAAGTAGAGAGCTGGGCTCTCGGCTTTGAGGGTCAGAAAGAACACTGCCCCTGCAGAATTCTGGATAATAGCTAGAGGGAGGAACTCCAGTGGTGATAGTACAACATCGACGTTCTTGTAGAGCCTGAGCTTTGTATGTGCAGGCAGAATTAAGTCCCCTAGCACGACTGGGTAGTTCTCAACCCCACGGATTATATACCAGATTAAACCATAAGTTGGGCTTGTGGCTGTGATGCGGAATGATTTACCAAATGGAATACGAAATGTATTATACATTCCACCATGAGCTCCTGTATGCCCCATGCGATGTGTACCCCATGGTGTGCCGGGAATTTCTTGCTGGTTCGCACCAAATCCAATGCCATGAGCTAAGTACAACATAAAGTCCAAGTTTGCTTCTTCTTCACCATCAACAAAGATCTTTATTCTTGTATTGGCATTCATAGCAGAACCCATCCCAGTGAACCACTGCAACAATAACAATACATTTATTTGTCACTTATTTTTTTTAGCGTAGTTTAATAGTGATATATGACTTGTGCATGTGCGTCGTGCATTCATTGGCTTTCAGGGGGGACCCTGGGCAAAAAAGGAGACTTTGCAAATGTCCAGACAAGTGCAATTGTCCCACCTATTGGGGCATGATTTTTATCAAATCCCCCACATTGTCCCCAGTATCTGAGGCACTGCAACTCATAAAGTTAACATGCCTTCTGATTGGTCAACCATGACAGTCACAAAATCTGAGGCATGTGCAAGATGGCATCAACAAAATAATGTAACCAAGAGATGGCCACAGATCTTGAGCGCTCATTTTCCTGCACTTTCAATGTATTAAAGGGGTAAAGCTAGTGTTCAGAAAGTTTGTTACCGGTAAGACCTTTTCCCACCGAACCTTGGGATACATAACAATATCAAAGAGTTTATTCCTGTTCAAAGGGAAATCTGTTGTATCGCTTTTATCGGCTATCAATTACATGTACCATAATACAGTGGAACCCTGATATAACAAAGTCCCCATTATAACAAGAGTATTTCTTTGGTCCCAGCAAAATTATTGTAATTTGTATGATTGGATAAAAACCCTGGTATAACAAACCCCATTATAACGAAAACCCTGGTATAATGATGAACCTAATTTTGGGTCCCAAGGCCACATTTTTGCTCCCAACTACAAGTATTTCGACATACTGCACTGGAAATTTCCAGAGTTTTATTTTTCTTTGTCTCAACCATAGGCAGATTACATTATTCAGAAGCATTTTCACCGTGGGAAATATGATTGACACATGCACTTGGTATTGTACAATTAAGGACGTTTTGAAACAAACTTGTAGCTAAAACTGATATAATGGAAAGTCTTTCGTATTTTTTCAGTAACTTCATTAGTGGTATATCAGGGTTTCATTTATAATGAGCACCCATTATATAACAAAGTAAACTGTCCAGTCCCTTGGCACTTCATTGTACAGGGGTTCCACTGTAATGAACTTCATTTTTCAATGACCTGGGTTTGTTTGCACAACTTTGGAGTTCAATGAGTAAAGATTGCATTGGTGACAGATCGACTCTCAGCTTTTCAATTAAATGTCATCAGGGTTTAACATTTTTATGGTGGAAACTTTCAAGTCACAGTTTGTGACAACTGATAGCACATTGGCCAATCATGCTTCTTTTTCTTAACAGAATGCTAGCATTTGCTTAATGCTTGACTTTCTCTAAAATGGTAGTGAATCAGGGACCGCAAAGCGGGGATGGGGCAGGGGGGGCACTGTAAGACACTTTTTCTTACTAGAACTCTTTATAATTTTATTAATATTGGGGGGCACATGCCCCCTGCTCTGTGGTTCCTTTGGTATTTTTGAAAATGTCACTAAAATGCGAATAAACTTTGCTAATGAACTTGGAACAAAGTGTTACAATGACTGATAATTCTGTAAACTGAATAAATAACAAACTGTGGGATAAGGGCTAATTGCAGCAAGTGGTCTTTGCAAGTGGAAAAAATTACCAAGGAGATAAGGGCAGTGTATATTTACCACAGCTAGAGGTCTTATTACTCTGACAAGGGAGCTACATTGATTTCCCTTTCCCAAGTGGTTGATGCCATGTATAACAGTTAACGTCATTTCCAACAACAGTCGATGCAGTGTAATATACAATGTATATATACAGGAAAAAGAATGGGAACAGCACTGAATCAAATATATTTGACATAGTGTATAGAAAGAGTGAAGGACTGGAATGCTCTTGCCTCTAGCGGTGCAGTACTTAATAAAAATTATTTTACTTAATAAAAATTATTTTCTTATTTTAGGCCAAATAAAAAAAGTATTAGTTTCTTGTTTGGATCCATCAAAAAAAGGAGGCGGGAGGGTCGTTTTATTATTATTATTTTTTATTTCACTCTAGATTGTAGATCTAACCTATTTAGACCAGCTATAGGCCACATTATGTATAGTAAGGTGCTAAAAGTAAAACCCTTCAGTCAAGGCTTTTACATTGGGTTTGCCAAAAAAATATATTTGACAATGAAAATAGTTTTCTTAAGACTTTACTACATATATAGATATACATGTACACGTACATACAAGTCAATTTGTGTAAAATTCATATTATCATTGCAATATACAACATATAAATATGCCTTCAACTGATTAAAAAAGGACAATAAATGCTCCAACATGAGCTTACCTCAATTTATTGCACCAAAAAGAGCTGACTTCAAAAGTTTTCAACACCAAATTTATGCAGTTCAACTGAATGGTTCATTTTATCAAGAGTCTAATAACGAAGAAGCATACACGTCTGAAAAAGGTGTGAAAAGTGAAGTGACACACACGCCCAACAGTCAATCACAGTCCTGAATGAATGAACCAGTTTCTTACCAGTATTGAATCAACGCCATGAATTTCAAGAAATTAAAACAAAATCAAGCGATTTTTGTACAAATGAAGAAAAATAAAGACTTTATCAAGGTGAGAAAAAAGAAATCACACAATAAACACCTTTACAGTTATTAGACCGTTGACCAGCCAATATAACTGGGTATTTTTACTCGTCGAGTTGTAATTTGGCTCGCCAAAATACTACCGACTTGCAAAAATACCCAGCCATATTGGCTGGTCAACATTTAGCAAGATATATGTATAACGCTTCAATGGGGAAAGGGCACATTAATTTGTCGTTGACACGGGTCACATATCCATGCGATTATATTTTAGAGCAAAACTTGGGTTTTAAAATCAATATATTTTTGAAAAAATCTTCAAAAATATTAACAAAAAAAGAATAAAAAATAAAACAAAATAGGAGCAGGCAAGCAAAAAGGAGGTGGCCTTATTAGCTTTTGTTGATTCTATGTAGCTTCTTCTTTTAGAGTTAACTTTGGTTTGGACTAGGGTTAGGGTTAGTGTCAGGGATAGTATTAGTTGTATATGCGCAATCAAGACTTTGTCTTCTTCAACCTTAACTCTTAAGGTTTGGTGATTTCAGAGGTTGGAAATTCTACCATAGCAATTTCATTTAAAAGTGAAAGGGTGTATGATTTTTTTGTTTAACCTCTAGTAAGGAAGTCGAAAAGTGTTACATGTTGTCGCTTCCACGTTGTCGCTTCCTCATTGTCGCTTCCAGGTTGTCGCTATCCAGGATCTTCTGGGATCGTCTGAGATTTCAACCAACATGGTGGGCAGGTTTTATTTGAATTTTTTTGTAATTTTTTCATATCTCTTCTCTATGGGGTGTTGTGTAGTTCCTGGATTTCTCACCGCACTGCCACTATATAGCCTTATTTAAAAGTGTAGTAATTCAACTGCTGTAAGCGACAATGTGGAAGGGACAACATGGAAATGGCAGGAGGGAGAGCACACATTATATTAAATCAATAAAACTGCAGTCAAAATATTAATTGAGAGTTTAAAGATAACCCCCCTGGAATCTAATCTATTATCTGGATAACATTAACAGCAACAACGCGCGTTGAAGCGACAACGTGGAAGCGACATGTAACACTTTTCGGCCTCCGTGCCCTAGGATTGTAAATCTTGTACACTTCACTTCACTACATTTTCTATTGTATGGAGATATAAGAGTAAGACTAAGAGTAAGAAACAATCCAGAACATCAAACCTGTTCGGTGATCACCCCGGGTTGTCCGGTGTTGTGTTCGTACAGCGTCTTTTCGACATCCGCATCAAGCACGGCGTTTTTCATTGCGTAACTGAAAGTTTTCATGTTCGGTGTAACATGAATTAGAGAAGCTACTCTCTGCAGTAGGACCAAGAAAACGATTTTCCAAAGCGCCATTTTAAAAACCTTCTTACTCTGAGTTCTTTGAGATCGACGTAAGCAAAATAAAGATGTGCAACGTTTGTCATGTGATGCCGGTATGTCACGTGATCGTGAAAACCCAAATATTTTGTCACGTGATATTCCTTAGTTACGAGACTGCAAGACTGTGAGCGCAACTGATTTCTGTGGGTTTTTTTTTCTCATTTTATTTCATTTCATTTTAATAATTTCATACAAGGACCCCAAAACTGCTAAAACAATACGAATAGACAAAAAGTTATTTTAAACTAGTCTGTCAGTGTTTTTATGGGGTATATGAGACAC
>JAOBRH010455265.1:0-10447 GCA_027575125.1 Umimayanthus parasiticus | reverse complement strand
AAATTTTTGTGATCAAAATTTCAGCCTGGTGATTGTTCTTAGGTTGTTCTTAATTTTTGGGCAAATCTCAGCCTGGGCGTTCTTATAAACTTTGTTCTTTATATAAAAAAAAACGTGCAATTAACCAGTTTCCCAGTCATTAGCAGAGGACGGTTAGGGTTTCAGCTGGCGGGTCCGTTCGATTTGTAAATGTGTCAGATTGGGTGAAGAAGATAACAAGGTTGAATTGTTTGAAAGAAGATAAAAACAAAACTTCAAGATGTAAAGAGAACCTTACTTTACTCTGAAAGTGATTGTGAAACTGAGTCCGTTAGGCGTTAATGAAACTGAAAGATTGTAAAATGTTGTTTAGAATCACTATGTTTTGTGCATAAAATAGGATAAAAAACGACACGATTTTACCTATAATTTTTTGTAGTCTGTCAGGTCCTTTTTGCAATTTAGCAATCCACGAATTCAGTTTACATACTAGGAAAATATACGAGTGAACATGATAAAAGAAAAGCAAGTGTCACAGCGAGAAGTTGTTATCAAACACGTGTTATGATACACTTTTATATTCTGCGCGTTTAACTGGTAATTTATGGCTTGGTTACTTAGTACGCAAAGAGTACCTGCTGCTAGGCTAATACCCGCTTGTATGACACAGGCTACCATTTATTGTTCATGCAAACGTTTGATCAACTTAAATACAAATCAGTCAGAACCGAATGAAACATAATCATTCAAATTCATCACTGCTTTTAAAATCGACAATCTTAATTAAATTCCTATTCCTTTCCATTATATCAGCAGACTAGAAAGAATTTAAAAGTTAAATAAAGACTGATTCAAATTCAGTACTTGTCCCCGCGATACTAATATTACCAAAGCGATTTTCGACTGAAGCAAATACTACAGGCCGCCAAGTCAATACAACTGCGCCAAGCCAAGCTTTTGTTGACTTTGGCAGCTTTTTATGTTCTTACCGCTTACTAGGCGAGGTCTGAAAAAGTTCACGGTGAAAACTTCGCGAGAATTATTCCTACAAGACTCGGGGTAGGTACGGTGCAGCATATGCTGTACATTTTACGAGATATTGTCTCATTCTCTTTTAGCTGAACGGTTTCAAATTCTATTCAACCTGGTTCAGATAAAGTATGTACAGCTAATTGGTGAGGAAAACTGAAAGAGAGGAAGGCGGCCGGTTCAGACTTGTTAGCTCCGCGTTGGCGAGTGGGTCAAATGTGTGCTTTGATGAACAAAAGTTAATAGGACGTGTTTTTTCGCGGCAAGGCTGGGCAGAAGGCCTCATGCTTCGAACGTTAGTCTTCCCTAGTTTAGAATGAGTAAACAGTTGGTATTTCTGAAGTGCTCCATTCCTCCACGATTCTATAATATGTCAGTTCAATTACTTTTAATAACGTCTGTTTATGTCGGCGACATAAATGTAGTCGGCAGCGGCCTTTTGCTTTAACCGGCGCTGGTACTGCTGTACTTACCTGAACTCTGTCCTGTAAATTGAACAACACCGCCACTGTTTAAAATGAAGACAATTATCTATTTGTCTGTCTGTCTGTCTGTCTGTATATTTCTTACCATATTAATAACAGTTGACACGAGAATCAAGTCATTTTAAGCGGTACGGCTACTATTCAAGTGCTGCTCTATTATTTGTTGAGGTAATTTAATAAAACCTTACATCAAACATAGGTTTGCATGAAAATTAAAGGGTTTCGCTGGACTTTGACCAACTGAAAATTTCTATTCGCTGCACTCCGACAATCCGCTATCTGATTCACAAGCTACAGTCAAGTTTTGTGAAATTGCAGAACTGCACCGCCAAAATGTGTTAAAAATACTTATAAGTTAACCGGCTGAAGGGTTGTCCACAAGTGATAACTTAAAGTAGACTGGCAAAATGTTAAATGTGCCGGGGTGGGTCTAACAATGCTTACACACACCTGAAGTATTAAAAGAGTGTTAGCTTACCCAACTCAGCCACAAACACGCCATATCATAATGACGTATTGCTGAATTCTCCTAAACTGTCTCCTTAGTTTCCTTGTCAATAGGTCGGGAGAATTTTGCTTTTCATCTTACATAAATTGCTGAGTATAATACGTATAATCATTTGCTTTATTCTCATTACCAAACAACCTATTTTGTATAGATATCGTAAGGAAAACTTACAGACTGATAGACTGGCTGGGGCTGAAAGGGTTAACTGTGTATGGTCTTCCTCCTCCTTCGTCGTGTTGGTTTCTGATTGGCCCATCTTTGCTGACGTAATTTGTTCCACATTATGACGTTGGGGAAACTAAACTCTCATTGGATAAACAGCTAATCCAAATGGTTCAAGAGAGCATTCGAAAGGCAAACCGTGGCAAACCTACATATATTGGCTGTTTTTATACTAAAGAGACGTATAAATCGTCCAGCCGGACGAAATTATCGTCAGAGACGTTAGTTTTGTCAGGCTAAAAACCAGACGACGAAATTAGACGAGAAAAGATAAAAACTAAGACTTTCGCATTTGGAATAGACTAGGCTCTACCAAAAGGCGGAGTGTGGGGGTTTTAAAGTTGCAAACAGCGTAGAAAAATCTGTCTAAGCGTGGCCCTGTAGAACCCTTTGCTTGGATTGAAGCTTTCCCTGAATGATTGTTCTCAGCGTCTCAAAAAAACGACAATAAGTAGAAGTAGAGATATTTGGTAAAAAGGGAATTCAGTCGAGAGAGACGCTTTTTCAGGAGTTCAAAGAAAAACTGGAAATAGAAATGATTGAAGCCCTCGCTTCATTTCTTGCCTCGATGCTTAACCAATACTCACATTTGCACCTTGTCCGCCATCTCGGAAACTGTATTTCGCTTCGATTTTTAATCCTGAAGGTTAATAAACATCTCGTTTTTAAAAACGTCTCAGTGTTTGAAACTGTCTGTTAATCGCCTCGTTCAAGCACAGTTAACATGTCGTCTATTGTTAATGCCATCTACCTTGTTTTCCCTTTATGTACTTGGCGTGAATGTTAACACCTGATGTTAGAAATAACGCCTTAGATGCTATAAATATCTCTAGTATAAAAACGGTCATTGTATGCGCCAATGCGAATATTTGTACTGGAAAGCAATATATTGCCACCCAGCTAACAATTCCGCACACTTGCTTAATATTTTGGCCAATTTTCAATGTTGAGAAGTCGGTGGTGTTTTTATCCAATGACATAAGAGGTGGCAGAATAACTTATCTTTATATGTATTATCCTTTAATAGTGTTGTCTGTACTGTTCGTCTGACAAAGTTGACTTTTGAATCATATGTTAATGTAAACCGTGCAACGCTTAAAACTTGATTAACAGGCAAGAATCTACTCTTCTTATTCACCTGGTGTTTAGAAAAAGTAGACAACTCGTTTATTAAACTGAAACTGATTGTTCCAACATATCAACAAGTTATATCGAAAAAATGCAAAAGTAATGAAAGCTTCATTTCCTTCCCCTCGTGTTAATGAAAATTAACCCTGGTTTGATGCAACAAAGAGTCAGTTAGTCTAACAAAAGCACGTTTTTGTTGCAGCTACAAAGAAAATCGTTCATGCATATGTATATACGCATGTTCATTTCGTTTTTAAAAGCATAATTGCTGTGCTTGAAAACTGCTGTGAACTTGCAAGTGTTCGACCTTGGTGTTGCTAATTGCTGCAACGATTTCGGACATTTTCGCAAGGTTCGGAATTAATAGAACGTGTTTCTCTTTTGGCGCCACTGTCAATGACGGGATACTGTATGAGAATTTCGTCCCCAGCCCTGTCAGTTGGAAATGGTAGGTAATTGTCACCGACTTCTGCTGTCATTTTCTCTCCTTTCGGCGAACTGATAGCTTGATTGGCTTACATTTGTAATTTCATGCACGTAACTTAATAAACTGTACTAAACTGTACACGCTTTTAGGTTGAGATAGCGCTTGATTAAAGAAGCTTTAAGAATAACGTAGTTTTCGTTACAGGCGGAGCTGAGAACGAAACGTAAGACAAAAGTCTGCATATAAACGCTGGGAGAATATCAAAATATTCTGACCTTCTGTCTTCGCCTCTGCTTGCGCAAGCTCGTGTTCTGTGCTTCGGTGTCGTCGTTAACGAAAACCTAGCTTTACAAAATGATCCGTTGCAAAGAGAAAAATGGCCATCTTTAACGTATTCAGACTTGAGAAGTCTGTGTTCATAAAGCGATTAATTGGATGTTTTGCATCGATTAGCTTCGATTTACCTTCGTACTGCTCAAAAACAGCTATATTCCCGTATATTCTAGATTCTTCATCCTCAAATCTAAAGGAATCTTTTTGTCTGTATGTCGTTTGCCACTGAAAAATATCTACTTTCCTCAATATGCAGTTCAAGTCCGGCTTTGATAATGTTAAAATAAACAAGAGGTTTTCTGTAATCCAAAAGGTTTAGTTTCGGTAATCAAACTGTACACGTATTCTATTTATAAATACGTTAAGGAGCTTTTAAGCCACTGTTTATGAGTCAAGCATGCTCGCAGCCAATTCAGTTTCATACTTCACCCGTTTTTGTCTGAAAATTATAAACACTCGATAAGACAGGAACTTGTCCGCAGGCAAAAGCAACAGCAAAAAGTATGAATTCGCTATCAAAATTCCGAAACCGAATGGTCGAAAGTTCTGCAAGTTGAAATACTGAATGTAATAACAAAACAGTGAAATCTATTGACCTTTTCGCGTGGTTCGGGAGACTTGAACAAAACAGCAAAGTTACTTCGCTGTCGTATCATTAGTTAGTTTACCATTCCTCGCATTTTAGAAGCCCTTCCTTTTACTGCTATGTCTAACTATTGGCCTCGTCCGACTGTCAGCAATCCAGAAAATTCGACAAGATTGATCAGAAATAATGTGCAGTTTGAGTTGATATTTCGTGCTCATTACTTAAACTTTAGACCCATAAATTGTCAGCACACTACACTTTACTTCACTGTCACAAACTTTCACGTGGGAAATTAAACCAATCTTTTGTAAGGATTGTTCCAAGGCTCTGCTGGAGACTTACCCGGTCGTGGTTTTGTCAAAACAGTAAACAGAGGAATTACTGGCGTGAACTGTCAATCTTTCAGCCCCAAACACGATAAATAATTTGTTGTTAAATTCTCCTAAATTGTATCCATACTTTCCTTTTAAACAGTTTGGGAGAATTTTTTTTCATAATGGATAGCTTGCAGTGTATGAGCACAACAGAATAACTTATTTTCTTTTGATATTGTAAGGAGAAGATAGATATCGATAAACTTGCTGGGGCTGAAAGGATTTTAAAAATATCGAATTTATGGAGCTTGAGCTTGAAGTTGAATATGTAGACCACCACTCTAAATATTGTAGGTATTCTCGTGGGTAATCCACGGTGACTATTCACGACTTAGAGTAAGCTAGGGCTTCAGTTGTTATCAGTCAATTAGTTTTAGCAAAGTGGAACGTTTCGACATGGCAATGAAATCCCCAGGGGCCGGGCCAGCAAGTTCTAAAGTTTTAATGGGTAATGTTAAGTTTGCCCTTGGGCGACTTATAGGTCAAATTGAGAGGAAACTGATAAAAGTTATGACTTGATTAAGATGAAATTATCAAAAGTGGCAAAGCAGAACTGAACTTCATCTTGTTAATGCTGACCGGTTGAGCTTGAGGCGCATAAAAATAGAAAGTCCATCACGGTTCGATTTGTGACTAAATGTAGCTTAGTGTGAAATTGTCTATACTTTCAAATACGAATTTGCATGCACACCACGAGCAGTTTGTTGTGGACCGTACTCAACCAAAATCGGGTCCATAAAAAGAGAAGACTATATTTTGAAGTTTCGTATTAAGAAATGGTATACGTGCGTATACACCCTCCCCCTACACACACACACACACACACACACACACACACACACACACACACACACACACACACACACACACACACACACACACACTCTGATGGCCTAAGAGACTAATACTAGCGCGGCATACTTCATCGCGCTTCTTTAGCACGCAGAAAGTCGAACGAGCACAAAAGGTGCAATACAGAAATTCCAACTCCTTGAATGTTCTTTGATACTTTCAAGAGCTTCTATTTACAATTTCTTTTTTAGATTGAAATAAATGATGATGTAAAGATGTAACGTTTTAAATTCTATTTAAAGCTTGGAAATTTGACAAACCGTTCGACCGCTGGTCACGCAAACCGTGTACACAGCTGCGCGGTCTTTCTTGTGCAGCCTTCATTTCACATCGAGAAGAAAGTCGTGCATTCGGAGACCTTTCAGACTACTATTAAAGTCAGATACTAGTAAACGCTATAAAAGTAGTTTTAGCAGTATAGAATACGAATGAATTAGACAAGATTTCGATCCTGATTGTCAATAATGTTTTTAGGTTGAATTTATCTGACTTTATTAATATCTATTTATTTGTCCAACTAATGCGCGGACGTATGCACGAGCCAGTGACGTCAGTCTGTCGAGAGTCCCTTTCAATCTGTAGATATATATTATAACTTGTCACTTCTGCAAACGGAACAAAGTCAATCCAATTTAGTATTCAAAACACGCTGTCACGAGGACTCGCGAAAAGAATCAAAGAAGAGAACTGGTTTGGATATTGTAGCGTCTTGTGAATCGCTGCGGTTCTATGGCGGAATATTGAGAGGTAAAATTCAGAGCAGTTCATTTTATGTTTTTTGGCGGTCTGTGATTCGTTGCAATAGAAAAGCAGCTGTTACTAGACTTTGTTTACATTACACAGCATTCCTTCGGAGCTATCTAAATTTTTGCGAAAATAATTCAAAAATACGGTTATGAGGTGCTTTAAGCTGGTTGTTGGAGGAAGAAGTTTCATTCCTTAATACATTTTGAGCTAAAAAGAATGGTATGCTGCAATTTAAGGGCAGTAAAGACTCGTCCTGTTTTCGACAGCACCTTGCAAAGTTTTCCAAACATCATACGCTTATGATTCTTGTATAATTTCGGGACAATTCCACTACGTTCACCCTTTTCTCTCAAGTCTACAGATTAATTTTGTTAAACAGAAATCGGAAGAAATGCCAAAAGTCTCCGTGAGAGTCGTGCTTATTTTTAAAAAAACAAGTTCATTTCGAGATGAGAAAGTGCAAGAAGCAGAAAATAATCAATGAGAATACACCAGATGTTACAAAATTAAAATTAAACGCGCATAAACTTGAAAGCATTGCAAACTGTCAGTTTAAAGAACATTTAAGTTGAGTTTGTAATGTATAAAATCGACAATTCATCTAGAACTAGTTTAAGTGTTTTTACGTTTAAAATCTCTAGTTTCTTGTATTGCATTTCCTGCATCATAACTGACAGACGATCCAGTGGGAATTTGCAAATCAGGGTTGTGTAAATAACAACGGACTCATACACAAACCATACAGCTGTTGTGTTTATATTTAGTGTAATAACTTGCGTAGTTCAGTTAATTTATAAGCTGTTTGACAAAGCAGACTAGTATTGTCTTGGGTCATCAGTATCTCAATTGAAAAATTAGTTGGCTGCTCTGAACAACTACAAAGTGATCCACAGACGACCAACAACAATTCAGATTGCTCTGGAGGTAATTCCCTTTTACTAAATGTCGATCTGGTTTAGATATATATAGAATGTGTTTATTTTTAGAAAATTATTAGAGAAGCCCAATCGGGTAATTGTTTACCGGTGGGAAGGCAAAGTGATGCAGACTGCATGTATAACCTTGTGCGAAAACATGTTCGCTGTACCAATCGTACAGCGGATTTGCCGATTAGTTTTACACAAGCGTAAAACGGAACTGCACCATTTATAAACATTAACTGAAATATAGTACAATCGACTATCGTTAACAAAATTTTTGTGATTAAATAAACTCATTATATGTAAAATGTTTTAAGCGTTGAGGGCTTCAAAGGTTAGAAATTTGTATGAACGTATTTCGCCATGACTGACACAATCAGCCATGTCTAAAGAAAGAGATTCAGTTGATAAAGATATTACTCTATGTCCATAAAAAACAGTTCAACCATTCATTATAATAGCCATTGCATTATGACATATGACGTCATTCTCTATTTCTTTTCACGGTATACACGGTATACACACTTTCTATGTAAGATTGTCAATTTTTTGGCTGAGGCTGAATGTTCTTAAATGTTTTGACGATTCCTGCCTCAAATATTGTTAAAACGTTCTTAAATATACTTATATATATATATACATATACTATACTTATATATAGTACTGAGTGTACATTTTTTATTTTCGATTCGCACAAACCAACCGGAAGCATATTAAAAAATACGCTTTCTTAAATAGCCGCTACCCTGGCCGGCAAGAAAACAATATAAAAATAAATAAAAATGATATAAAACAAAGTTGTACATACACAACACTATAGGCGATGTTTCACTGACGAACATTAGCGAGAAACAAAGTATTGCTCTTATTTTTGTTCAGTATCCAAGATAGAAGTTCTCTATCTTTCCTCAGATGTTCTTAGCATGTTCTTAAATTTTGGGCATTTTTCAGCCTCATGTTCTTGTAAAAAGGTTCTTATAAAAAATGAAGAGTGTATTCAATTTCAGGTTGGGTTCTCGATTCATTATTAGGTACGGCTAGACTACGTCTCAGAAAACGTCCAGTGAAAACCAGCTTTGCAATGCTGAGTGTGAATCGACTGAACTGCAGACATTTGATGTAAAACACAACTAACTCCAACGGACAAATGGTACATCAATCGTTAACGTTTTCAAGAAAACCTCAAATCAGTGTTTTTCACTTTGAAATTTTAAACCTGGTCAGTTTGGTGCATGTCCACTTGCAGTAAATTGTCCTCGTTAATTCAAGTCTTTTGTTCTGCGCCTTTTTCGTAGAGGGAGTCGGACTAGTTTGATAAACTCGTTATTATTGTGGTGCAGCATAGCCATTTGTTGTTTTCCATTGGCACAAACCAAACCAGAAGCATAAATACGCTTTGTCAATTAGCTGCTACCCAGACCGGCAAGAAAGCAATATATAAATAATAAATAAAAATGATTTAAAACAAAGCTGCACATGTACAACACTATAGTGTGGGCAATGTTGCACTGACGAGCAATAACCGAGAAACAAAATACAGTATTACCATGATTCATGATGATTTTGCGCAGAATCCAAAATAAAAGTTCTCAGTCTTTCCTCAGCCTCGGTATGTTCTTTGCATGTTCTTAAATTTGAAGGTTTTTCAGCCTCACGTTCTTATAAAAAGGTACTTAGAAAAAACCCGAATGTAGTTGCCTAAACTCCTGTTGTAATGCGTCTTGGCCAATAGACAGTTAATTGTAATTAAATTTTCTACCGTTTTCTCTCACAGAGTCACCATGTGGTCCATGAACAGGCCAAAAGGTACGTTCTTCTGTTTGTTTGCTTACGTGTGCTGAAATTATATCTTAGACGTAATTTGCGTCAATGAGGTTTAGTTTCTGAAGTTTCAAATAAGTTATCTTTGTTGTGCAAATTTTATGTTTGCTCTACAATTCAGGAATGACGTCAGCACGTTCTATTTTTTCCAGGGTAAAAGGGCACTCTTTGTATCTTTTCAAAGCAGATTGTGCATCACTTGTTTGTGTTGTTAAAACTATAGTCAAGTCTGTCCTGTAGTTGACGTAAACTGCTGCACGAGAGAAACAGCGAAGAGGAAAACAGCAAATTCTGTGGTTGAACTATTTTGACTGATTGGGTTGTCATGTGCATAAAGAATGCAATATGCTAATGCAATGAGTTGTTAAAAAGGTGACAAACTCTCTTTCAGTGCTTTTAGATATTGTCGTTTTTAATAGGGGCCGACCATTAGAAAAGTTAGAAAAGTGATGGGATGGGGAGAGGGTATTTTTTGGCTGCACAATATATTTTTCTGCTCCATCGAGTTTGAAGGAATTCCTTTTTACAGCAATTGCTCTGCACGATTTTTTAAAAATCTTGATTACAGTATGTAAGCAGTGTCGTTCGCGAACAGGCATATTGAAACACGGATTGTAAAGCAAGTTTACGTCTTGCCACTTACAGTAACTCTATTGTCTGCTTTCTGATGAGAATCAATAGAGTCGGTGAAAATATTACTCCTTTGCCTTAAGAAATAACCTATGATTTGAGCGCTAAACCTTTATAGGCCCCTTAGTCTATTAGTTAGCCCATAACACCCAATGTTTTAATGGTAATTTTCCAGTTGTTTATATTTTTAAACACATATAAGACGTATATACATACCGACATTCATTCTTATACCCCATACACAATCATAAAGGGTGTGAATGACGTCTATCAATTTAAAACGTGAAAATACGTTGTACCAGAACTATACCCATAAAAATCTGAAATGATAAAAATTCCGTTAAAATGGCAAAATAAATGCCAGCCAGACTACCCCCCACCCCCCAAAAAACAACAACTAGCGAGC
>JAOBRH010454821.1:0-10452 GCA_027575125.1 Umimayanthus parasiticus | reverse complement strand
TTTTCCCAAACTGAAAGCAAAATCAGTTGTGAAAGGTTGCGTTTCCTGAAGTTTCAGTTTGTTCTCACATATACTGTTGTAGTTTGACTCTAGTCTTTTCCGAACAACAGCTTTTGGCTGTTTCAGATATTGCAAACCCTCCTCAGTACCTCAGGGTATAATCGCAAATTAACACAGAACTCGTTGGAGTGCGTCTCTTTTCACCGCTAAGTGCATGTCAACACGCCAATGTCAACTTGCCTCCGAGGCAAAGCCAGTGATATTTTCGATTTTTGAAATATAATTTCTAATGACTATCCTTAAGTTTGTAGTGTTCTAAACTTCAGACAAGTCATTGTATTCTAAACACCAGTTAAGCTGTTTTGCTATTTTATGCTAATTCGTAGACCCAGACATATCAGAACGAAGTAAAACTTGTGGCAAACAAAGTGAAACTTTGTGGCAAACAAATGAAGCAAACACTGTTGTATCTTAATCTAATACTGGATGAAACAACGCTGCTTCAAAACCTGGCTTTTGTTTAAAAAAAACTTTGTGTATCAAATTATTCTGATAATTGAACAAAAGTCAACAAAAAGTTTAGAGAGATATCTATTTCAAAGTCTTGCGAGCTTGTAACAGTGTACCAGGAGTTCTTAGCAAAAATAGCGCTAAGTTGGAATGAAACCGGCGAAACCAGGAGAAAGTATTTTTATCTGTTTTTTGTTGTTGTTGAGACATGCGAGCAAGTTGATGCTTCGTAGATTGTGCCACGTGGTGAACGTGAGAACACAATTATGTCAGCAGCCTTGCGACGGATTCATTTTCACATATTTAAAAATTCAACTTATTGTGAACATAAAATCGCGATTAACCACACAGGAAGAAAGCACTCGCTATTACAATTTGCCGCTCCTCTAAATGACCGCGCGCTCAATTTCCAGTAACCCGACGCAATATTGGCAGGCATTTTTAAAACTTCGAGTTGGAGTTTACCCTCTGACAAAACAATGTCTTGGTATTTAGTGCCCCTTAGGTCTCATTGGTTTTAATTAAACCCCCTTATCACCTCGAGTATTCGTGGTTGGGGTTGCTTGAAGAATGACGAGCTACAAAGACAAAGTCACGAGTCGGGAGTATTTATAGTGAGCAATATTGATCTTCCATTTCCACATGACATGGATCCAGTCATTTGTAGAATTTTCGACTATAGACATAGTCGCTCAACTTCTGAATCTCGAAAGTGAATGACGCAGTCGCTCCAAATTTATTGACTAATTACTGTGGTAAATGTATTTTTAAATTAGTATTTAAACTAGTAAGAAAATAATATCGATTAAGCTTTCATACGAATTCTGTTTTGCAGAGGAAATGTAATTGTAAAACTAGGTCAAGTACTGCGAAGAGACACGGCTCAAGTCTATAAAAGGACTGCTCAAGCCCTTCCGTATTGGAATCAGACTTCGGTCCGGTCGCTCCTTCCTATAGAGCCCGTGCCTCCATAAATGGATTTACAAATAGCAGGAAACTTCCACCACGAGCTGCTTGTTGTTACAGTCAACAGTTCAGTATCTGGAGCCGTTCTGCACTTAACATACATTCCAATATAAGTTTGTACTAGAACCAAAACAATATATGTTCTTGGTACATATTTAAATTTAGACTTAAGAAAACCTTTCATTGTATCTTTTGTGGTTTTATCACTTAACAATTAGCAGAATCCTTTGTTACGTTTTCTCGGTGAAAGTACAATAAACGCCGTGTTACAGAACTTATATTCTAGAGGCACGACTAACTTTGCAAATTCAACTGAAGACATTTCTAGTCGCTTTCCATATTCTTCCCTGGCTCCGCATATCCTCTCGTTCACTTTGTTTATATTGAATAAACCGCATGAGAAGTTATGGTTTCGGTATTTATAACCAAATCACGCTATATTTGCGGTCGAGACATTCTACTGTACCTCCCATTTCAACAGGTCCGACGTCATGAATTTATCAGTTGAATATATTCCACAAATTTCAGTTTCCAAACTGTTTCACTTGAGCAGCAACGGTATTGTCAACTTTCAGACACTGAGTTTTCGTTTGGTAAATTCTCGGTATTAATTTTGTTCACAATAAGTGAACATTCTCGACTCTTCTTTTTCCGTTAGATCTAGTTTACTTCACCGCTTTATAAATTTGATTCTTTGACACAGAGTTGAATATATCTTTGAATACCTTAATGTAATCACAAATTGTTTTTATAAATTATTACGTTATCTGTTCGTTATATAACCTAATATTGCATGTGCTGATATTCAGTAAGTGGACTTTTTCCAAACGATTTTCAAGTCAGTCTAACCTTGATCATTTAGCGAAAGGACGCCTGTAATAAAACTTGGAAATTAATGAAAAGCGTCATTTCTGTCATGTTCTACTGTGCTTGTATGTGTTTATTCAGATTATACTTGGCTGGAAACAACAGTCATTCCATCAAAATGGTGCCCGTATCGGTGATGCTTAAGGGCGCTTGTGGCTAAGCAGCCCGAACAGTTCTATCGAAACTGCTCCCAGCAAGACTGGCCCTGCCGCCTGCCGAACAAAAACGCGTGATGTTTAATGGGTTATGGCAGGCGGGAAATATGCATGCGCGCGCGCCTTGACCTCCCCGCCATGGTTTGAGTGATGCATGGTGGGAAACAAATTTTGTGTTGGAGTTTGAGAATATGACAAGTCAACTAAAAGAGCGTTCGTAAACGTTTATTTATTGTTATTGTGCTTCAATCAAATTCAGATAAGTTTGTAAACGGAAGCAATAGACCTGCCTCAGACTGTAAAGCCTAGTTCACACTAGAGACACAAGAGTAAACGCACAGACGCAAGAGTGAAGAAAACAAGCGGATGCAGATATGAACGCAAGAAAAAGGAAAAATAGCAAAGTCAAAAACATGTCTTAAGAAACACACTTTAATTGCCAGAAACTGTTCTTGTCAAAAGTCGGACTTAACTCCGGCTTCCTATAAAAAAGCTCCTAAACTAACACTTCCACTCAAGAATCATCAGCTCAACTTGTGCCGCCATTTCGGGCTCAGTTCCAAATCCCTTAACTTTTGATTGTCGATCCGTTTCTCGTGCCCAGGCTCTCAGACTGCATTGCTTCAAAACCAGTCAGCTTCTCTCTGACCAGCCAGACAGGAGACGCTTTCAATTTAGCCACATTTTCCGGCCCGACCGGTTGGAATGTCAAAAAGGAACGAACCATTTCAGCGGAGATTTTCCGGGACGAACGGATCACCTTTGGAGATACTCCACTCGTCCCATTCTTACCGATTGGATCGGAATGGCTCTTTCCTTTTTACGACACATTAATTTTTCAGCCGAGATGTCATCAACGCCACGAAAGGCTTACACAAACGCATCGATCATTCAAACTGCAGCTTTCATCTATAGTCATGTAATTTTCATGTAATTTCTCAGAATTTCACACATCCTTGTAATTTTATTCTTAATACAAACTTATTTGTAATGCGCATTTGAGCATCTCGTATGGAAAAGGCGCAATATAAATATCGAATATTATTGTTATTCAGATTATTATTATTATTGTTATTATTACTATTATTAGCTCTTCCACCAAGTGATAAAAATTGTTCCATTTACAGATATCCAAACGGACAAATTTGGCTAAACCAAAGCGCCCCACTAAGTTTGGTTGTATCAAATGAAAAAACGTTTGTCAGTGTTTTACGTGTAACAGATTTGGTTTACAACTGATTTCAGGTTAGAAGTAACAAGGACGACCTTGCTGAAGAATTAGCAAAGGCAAAGAAGAAAATATCAAAGACCACAAGTTTGGATAATGGAATCCATGCAGCACTCGCAGAAATTGATGAACTGCACGAGAAGGTGGGCGCTGGCTATAAAAAGCAGTGTGTATAAAATGCTGAATGAACGAGAACAAATGTCCAGCAAGATTCCAACTGAGAGTTTCAAGAGTGTACCAGATGGTTCACTTGCTGACCAACCCACCCACCGACTCACCCTCCCTCCCTCATAAGAGCGGTGCTAGCCACCCACCTATATATCGTGAAAGGCGGGGAGTAGAAGAATATGTAAAAAGGATTTGCATGATGGAACCAGACAAAAACATATGATTGCGTAGCGCGGAACGTTAAATCTTGGATTACCAGGGACAACGTAAAAGAAATTGCGGTCGAAAGTTGGTGGATAAAATAAATTAGACGCAAAGTATTCTTCCGTCTGTCTGTTTATCTACTAAATAAATAAATTAGAGTGTTCTCATTTGACCTGATGATCTGATGTTATCCTCCACAGCTCCAAAGGTTATCTGACGAGCGGGATTACTTCGAACAGACGTCAAAAGAACTTGCATCAAGTAGGAGCGCGCTGACGAAGGAAAATGCTGAGCTGTTAGAAAGAAATAAAACGATAGAACGTAAACTCGCAGAAAGTAAAACCCAGGTAAATAAATTTACAGCAATATCTAGGTTTTATTTTATCAAGAAATGATACTTTTGTACGGTAGCTTTGCCTCTATAAATGGTTGATATTTTCGAATTAATTTCTTTCATTGTAGATAATTACAACGACAAATAAGCTGACATTCTGTTTTGGCAATTGCTTTCCACTATAGTGTGCAAACTTCGAAGAAGAACTGGATGAGTCCAAACTTGAAAATACTAGTCTACAGTCTCAACTGGACGAGATGAAGATGCAGGTAAGTGAAAGCGAATTTATTAGCGTGTTGTTTCAGGTCAGTTTCTTTTAAGAAACTATTTTAAAAATAGTTCCTTTCCAGTTGCTCTTTTTATCTAAAGACACATATTATTTGGATGATCGATCAATGCCAAAATAGTTTTGTAGATAGAGCAACTATTTTCATTCATAATCATTGAAAAGCTGCTGTGATAAAAACGATAAACTTAGTAAGGATATTTTTTCCCTTTAGCTTTGAAATGTTGCACCGCACTACTACCACTAAGTATACTATCTAACAGTTTGAACAGAGGTGTTGCTGGATTTATGTTGACGGTGTTAATTTTTCTTTTTTATTGCACGTATCCAGGCGTCTCTTGGAACTTCTCTTTTCTCGGAACTTTCGATGATTGGCGACGATGATGAAGATTTAGATGAAGACGAGCTTATATCGGATAAAATCTTTGTGGTAAGTAACATGAAGTACAACACAGACACCAGATGGAATACGGTTATATTCAAATGCGACGTCTACATCAAGACCGGTTGACAAGAATTGTTATTGTCACAAATTCAAAATAATGTGGACTAAATGAAAGTGGGCTGTTTCATTCCCAAGTAGCTTTCAAATGGAACTGTTGGAATTTTTCTTCAAGTATTGAGAGGCCATGCACAACGTATACTGATTCGGTTTGCGTTTCTATATGTAATACCTTGGAATGCGCATTGCGGTATTGCTGAGTTTCGTTAAATCTACAGCTGAGGAAAAAAGATACAAATGAGGCTTAATGATTTGTTATTGATGGTTAATGACGGCTAATGATAGTGTTACATGGTATCAAAAAGACAGAACAGTCGATTCCCTTCTTACGGCTACGTTTTGTTTCCCATTCAGCCTGTTGGTCAAAGTCTACGTCCAGTCCAAAGTCTGGACGGAAACCCCAAGCCTGTAGCAACCTCGTCGTCGCTCAACATGATGTCAACGCCCAATGCCAACAAGAGGCAAAGAAAAGGAAGCAGCTTCGCTTGCATGTCGGACGATAGTGATATTGAATACGATGAAATGGGAGGGAGCATCACAGATGTAACAAGAGACTCTCATGTGTATGCACAGTTGGAAGCTGAGGAGTTGGCTAATGCAGAGGTACATGGCATGCACTGTACTCAAGGACCAACCTCTCTTTTTATTTTTTGAAAGGGTGTGGAGAGGAGGGTGGGCGGACGGAGAAAGATGATTTGCATAGAAATTTCGTTTATTGGCCAACTTTTGGTAGCAGTTTTACCCCTGGTGTTTATTTTAATTTATTTGTTAACTCCCCCTCACACACATATATATAGCATACAGTCCGAACGAAATTGAAAGGCTCCTAGCGCTGTTTATTCAAGGGATTCGTCTGAGACTGATTACTGCAACAATTATCCTAATTTGTCATCGCTAGAGAGGGTAGCTCCGACTTGCTAATCAATCAACGGCAAGTGTTTTTGAGAGAAACCGAGAAAGGAAGAAAGAAAAACCAATCATAGAAACCACAACAACCCGATCACATGTGGTAGGTGCATTCACTAATTCATTATCACAGGTATTTCAATAGAAATAAAAGCATTATTATCTATATGTGACAAAGGTTCCGAGCAATTATTTCTAAACCCCATTAGCCTTGAAATATAATACTTCGCCAATTTTTTCTGGTAAAATGCAAGACACACATTTGTGTGGACTTGATTCTTATCGACTTGCGTTCACTTGGTCAAGGTTTCTTAAGTTGTATCAAATGCTTCTTTCTGTGAAATGTATTTTGTCTAACATCTTGCATTTTTTTCAGCTAAAAAGAGAGCTGTTCGAGGCTCACAGTGAGCTTACGTCCCTTTATGAAGATCTACGAAGTTCCAGCGAATCGTTGCAGAGTTTAGATGATATTGATATGGAAGCACTCGAGCAACAACAACAATTCAAACCTGGCTGCTTAACAACATTCGTACATAGTTTTAAGGATGTTGTCATGGAACTCGCCAAATCCGAAAAGGAAAAAATTAGATCGGTAAGTTTTTTTTGGAAAATACTTTGTAAATAGTAAAACTCCCACCTTACCTCCATTTTGCAGTTTCAATTGCTTCTCACAACATTTAACGACAAACGTTCTTCCCAATTGCGAGCAGCAAACCCTTATCTGCCCATATAAACATTCGTACATCATTTTACTTTATTATCTACCTACCTATCTTCCTACCGTACTTGCTAACTCCTCTTCAATATACCCATCTGTTTATCTATATACCTTCCTACCCAACCTACCTACCTACATTACCTACCTTACCTTCCTAACTACCTGACCTCCCTATCTTCTATCTATCTACCTGACCTTTCAATCTACCACCTACCTGCCTACCTAACCTACCTACCTGACCTTCCTACCTGCACCTACCTACCTGAACCACCTACATACCTAACCTTCCTACTTACCTACTTATCTACCTACCTGAACTACCCACCTACCTACTTATCTGACCTTCCTACCTATCTTCGCCACCTCCTTATTTACTTCTTACCTTCTATCCTACCTACCTTCTATCTATCCCACCTATACCCATTTACCACCTTCGTTTCATGGCGCAACTGTCGCTTTTTTTGCCCAATTGCTTACATCGCACGTTTTCTTGGATTCACAGGTCGAAGACCTCAAACAAGAACTCTGTGAGCTCAATAATGACCTAGAGCAAGTTACGCAAGAAGTTCTACTGGCAAATTCAACTATAAAAGAGAAGGACATGGAGATCACGAAATTGCGACTAAAGGTATGTGGCACAACAATGCCGTTTGCTGTGAATGCTTTACAAAGTGACAGTATGTCGAACATGAAGTATTTGGTGAAATTGCATTTATACTGATTTCATAAATCTTTTCAAAAGTTCCATTTAAAATTAATCTAAGGACAATTAACAACAGGAGTTTACTATGCGCCAACATTTCTAACAGTGTCGAGCGGAGGAGCATGAAGCACCTCCATGTATTTGCCCTCCGCTTTAGCTATCAAGCAACTGAACTAAGGATGCTATCTAACACCTTGTTATAAAACTTAACCATTCGAAGGAAACGAGCTGCAGTGTAAATGTTTACAATAAGAGTATGCTGAGGTGATTAAACAGGAAGTTCCGTTACAAAAGGGACTGGTCAGACCATGCACACCTTTACTTCACACTCAGCCTTTTGTAGAATGAACATCTCCAATAAGCCTTTTGCAGCTGGAGATCACATGGTATGAAATCCACCATACTGAAGAGCAAAAGAATGTGACAAGACTCCACTGGGAAGTGTAAACAAAGAAAAATCACACTTTTCTAGTTACTTGTGTTTCATTTTAGAGTCTAGCACATTATTTTGCGTTCCAGTATGGCGTATCTTCTACCATGTGACCTCCAGTTGTAAAGCAGTAAAGGACTATTTTCACAGCGCCAAATTCAAATGAAATATCAAAGCTGGAACTGTCAAGAATGCTTGAAGTTAAAAAACACCGTTAGCAGTCATTACCCTACTACTACGTCTATACTACTTATTTATTTCATACAATACGAAACTGTACTCTTCGTATTAAACTGAAGTGTTTAGAACGAGAAGAATGTCACACACACGTCAATATTGGTCGTGGTTGCAAAATTTGTAATTTTAAATTTGCAGCTTTGAGGCACGACTTGACCTTTTATACCAAAACTTCTTGTTTAACGACTAAAATGGGAACCTATACATTACCACATGCTCCCACGGCTGGAAGGAACTGGAAAATCTTGATGTTTTGGTGACCATAACTAATTAATCCTTACCGTCTCATGTATTTCTTGTTTAGATAATGTGTCACACTATCACTAATATACTTTAGCGACATTAATGGTTTGGTAACTGCAATCTTCGCAAAGGAACCTTCGTCATGTGCCAGTTTATATGCTAATCTGTTTCTGTTTAACTTTTTAAACTCAGATTGAAAGGCAAAACCAAGAAATAGAGACTTTAAGAGAAGAAAGGAAAAAATTAGCAATGGAAGAATACAAAGGGGACTTAGCAATGGACATTCTTTACAACGAGACTGTGCGAGAGCGGGAAGAAGCTCTGAAAAGGTTCGACAACCCAGACCTTCTATTATTACGCGCAAACTTATCTAATGTTCCTTTTTGGTTAGCTGTTTTGTTGTCATTGCACATAACAGCGACTTAACTTACTGCATCACAGGCTACTTGATGTTCATAAAAACCTAGGAAGGGATCAAGAATGCGTTTGCAATCCACCTTTCTATCCGCTGTCATCAATATCAATTTAAATGCTGTTATGTAAATGATAAAACTGTTATGAAACGAACGCTTTCGTTTTAAGTAGAAAACAAACGTTTTTGACCAACAGATCATCATCAGGTTATCGTCAGATCATTATCACTTGATCTGATGACCTAACGATCGAAATTGTTTGTTTTTAACTCAAAGTTTACAACATTATTACCAATTTATATATAATTGGTACTTAGCGAGTTTTGTCAAAATAATAGAAATGCCTTTCTGACATTCCCTGCGTAAGAGAGATAGGAATTGTTACCTTTCCATTTGATCACAGCTCGTCAACTTATATGCAATTCTGTTTATTTTCTTAAGTATTTCAAAACATGCAGTTTCAAACGAAGTTTACTTCAATGAGTTTTACTTCAGCTGTTGTGTTTGGTGCTGAAATTAATACACCAAAATGTATCTACATGCAAACCCTTCCGAAAACAAACGTTTACCCAAAAATTAGGCCTTTCGAGGTAATCCCAAGAAAATTAATTACACGCCCATAATTCTGGTCCCGGTGTCCTCTGCGAGCCTAGGTAGAGATTGTCATGTAATATGGCCAGAGTTCCATCTCAAGATAGTGAGAATATTGATTGTTCTATATAAACGATATTTACTTAAATTTCGTTATTAAATTTTAACTACAGCGAATTATTTTTATCTTTCGACTCTCTCAATGAAAACCCAAATCAGGATATAACAAAGCGGGAGGATTTCTGGCATCATAAAAGAACCGCACGAGTGTTGAGGAGAGGAAACCAATTGGTGAATTGTGGGATTGCAGACATTTTATGAAGCCTACTGATGATCAGTTGCTGTTTTAGTCAATTACTTTTGAAAAACGATTTGTTGTGTTCTGTGCTATTCATATTAATACCACGTGTTCAAAGAGATGGTGAGTCAATCTACCTAATTTGTAGAGGTCAGGTCCAGAGTCAAACGCTGTCACCCATAGAAGACATTTTAGCAGCTATTTGAATCTTTTTTCTTTCGTTAGGGAAAACGAAATAGCGCAGGAACTAGCGAGAACCAAACAAGACAATGCTGGTTTAGATGAACAGTTGCTAGAAGCCATTCAGCAGAAGATCGAACTCTCGGAACAACTTGAAGCATGGCAGGTAAGACACAAATGCATGCATGGAAGGGTAGAATAGTTGTCCAAAAAGAGCAATCATAATAGTTAGCAGAATCAACTTACTAGTTGAGAATACTGCAAATGTATGTCAAATAATAATCAAATAAAACTTGTTCACTACCAAAACTACCAAACGATTTTTTGCTAATTCGTATTACTTATCTCAACACAATTTCTATTAACAAGCTGGGAGAATTTTGCATTTCATTGAAGAGAGTTTACAGCTGATGATCGGTTACTACTGCTGCTGCTGCTGCTACTACTACTACTACTACTACTACTACTACTACTACTACTACTAATACTACTACTACTACTACTACTACTACT
>JAOBRH010454710.1:0-10452 GCA_027575125.1 Umimayanthus parasiticus | reverse complement strand
CCCACAATCCACCCCACCCACTACCACAATCCACCCCACCCACTCCCACAATCCACTCCACCCACTCCCACAATCCACCCCACCCACTCCATAATCCAACCTACCTCTACCATCACATTACAGTCACACAATTTCCAACAAATAGGTTGTATGATACGATTTCTGATCCATAATTTTAATTGACTATTATTCTTTCACAAACATATATCAATTATATTTTGCTCTGTTAAAATTACAATCTCTTGAATTACTCTTGAGTAAAAATAACTATTTCTCTAAAAGCTTTCGGATAGTTAAAAACTAAATCAGCTTCTATTAAAGACCTAACCGGCCACGCGCGTACGTCCCTTTCAAACTAGTGACACCAAACTGGAGCCGACCAATTTAAGACCCACACTCACGAGTCACCCCAAGACCCGCGAGTCAGTGGCGCATGAGAGCGTACAAGAACCACCTGACAAGGCCGATGGAGTCCGCGCCAATTCAGCAGTGACAACTGAAAAAACAATTCCTGATGCATACAACGAAAGTTCTACAAAACCAGAAATGCTTTCAAGCATATTTCACTGAAGATGAATAAACCGTTGAGAACTATGTCTATAAATCGTTCAATCTCTTCTTTCGTGAAGAATTCAAAAGTTGAAATCGGAAGTCGTCAAGCAAAAAACGTTTCTAAAGAGTCTTTTTCGTTTGTCCAGTTTGGTTGGGCGACAACTGTCGAAACTGCTTCCAGCCAGCCACTGGCCCGCTTACTGATTACAATGTGTAATTATAAATGATGACGAGGGATACCAAGGTTAATTCACGGTTTTGTTTTGGCAAAATTATTACCAACAGTTTCGATTAGCAGCTGCTTCTTGCAAGTTTTGCTCTCAAGCGTCAAATAAGGTGCAAGCCGGGTAATGAGTCTATTTTTCCTGTTGAAACCAGTTGGTGTCACTAGGATAGTTCAAGGTTCCAGTATGTATTTCGATTTGTACAAGGATTAAAATATTGATAACTATTTGCTTGTAATAAACGGCTTTTTAACTTGGCCAAGATAATATCTGCACTACTTTGAGCGCGCGCAGGAGATGCAGTGTCGATTGTAAAATTACACTTTTTTCATCCGGTCCCCAACCCAAAAAATGTTAGTAGATCACAGCGCCTTGAATTGAGCTCATTATTTTAGTATTTTGCTTTCATTCTCTTTGATCAGTAGAAACTATTGTGAATAAGACTGCAAAGTGTCTTGATCATAAGATTGTTAACACTTGTGAAATGCGTCAAGAATAGGCGCAATAATTTTTCAAAATAGCAAGGGGGAAAAATGGAAAACTATTATGAGCTTGTTCCATCTTGTCGAACGCTTGTTTTTCCTTTGTTTCTTCCTTTGTTATTCAAGTCTTTCATGCTTGCATAACACAAGGGTGAACGAGGCTTAAAAGTCTGCGGAATCAGCAACAAATTATTCTTCCTCGAAGGCAATTTCTAAAAGCTAAAATGAATAACAAACCAGTATCAATTTAACATTCTCAACTTTATGGTTATCACTGACACAAGATCTCGAAACTTTCCAACTTTTTTCTAACTGAACTTCAACTTCCCCTGTCCATCTTACACACAAAAACATCAGAACAAATATCTGCTCTTATCTCCAACACTGTTCAGTTCATTTCTGGCACAGAACTGCAGAAAAATGTGTATTTCTTGCTAGCTGGTTCTCACAGATCTCAAACCACGTTGTCATTGGTCTTCACTGTGGGGAAAATGTCGGGGTTTCAGAAACATTAATCTAGATTTTTTCCTGGGTTTATTACTGAAAGAATGCTACTTTCCTTATATATTTTTCTCTCCTTTACTTCTTGACCATTCTATCGACCGAAGAGTTCGTTTGCAGACTACGGCTGCAGGTTTAACCAGCTTAGTACAGCCAGAAGGTGTCAGATCTACTTTCACGTGGAAAGCGGATAAAACGCTTACAAAACGCTTTGCATTTTCTTCGCGAACTTTGGAAGTTTTGTGACACACTAATGAAAACTGAATGTTCAAACTGGTGTAATGAGCAAATTATAAGCACTTGAAGCATAATATACTGAAATAAAAAAGCAAAGGACAGGAATACTGAGTGTGCAACGAGATAGAACAAGCTTGCATCAGTGTTCCTTTGTCCTTACTTTGTTGTTTAAATCTCTTAAGCTTACGCCCAGGGGTCCCACTCACATATTTTACTGGCAGGGGGTCCGAGTGATTCTTTTTGAGTCTGACATTTTGGCCAAAAGGGATTTTCTTGGGTCGCGAAAAAAAACAGGGATTTTTTTAGGTATTATACTTTTCATCACCTCAAATCAACAATAACATATTAAGCGCAATTTACTGCTGGCGTGGGATTTTTTTGGGTAGACAAATTCTGAAGTTGCGATTTTTGGGTATAAAACATGAGCCTCTGTCGGACTACCCCCCCCCCCCTCCTCCGTCATTAAAATTGGGAGCTTACGATGAGATGACGGCTGAACTCGGGAATGGCAGGCGGAAGTAAAACGTAAAAATGCCGGGATACCAAGCGTTTTAATTCACCCGTCGAGCCTCGGCGGCAACTGCAAAACTACTCTTGTGTCGTCTCACAGAAAACGTAGGTGTTATTCCTTTATTTTCCTGTTTGGAAATTCGGTTTTGTCAACTTTTCGCGCGGTATATTTCGAGAATACCTTTTTTATACTACGCAGTTCATTTCTTGGCTTCCTTTTGTCAGAAAAATCTAAACAGAATGTGAATTCAGTGAACCGACTGAGCAACAGCAGTTTGTTCGTGGTCGTGATGTTCCCGCCAAAGACGTCCGCACCGTGTGCGCGCGTTCGTAACGATCGAAATTGGCGCGAAAAACGAAGTACTCGATCCAGTCTACCCGCTGCCATGTCTGCCGTCGTGGAGCAAGCCCTTGTCTTATCGTAAGCTCCCTAATATCTGAGTGGGGCCCCTGGGCGCTTAAGTTTACGCCTATGCCCAAATGATTATCTCGAAAGTTAACAGGTTTACTTTACTTATGGAAAAGTCGTATTTAAAGGCAACTAGTCCACTTTCTTTCAGTAATTAACACAGCACGAAAAGTTTCGAGTACTTACCTATTCTATTTGCAATATTTCTAATGTGATAAAACAATATAATTAAAATCTCCTTTCATGTTGGAAGGTTACATACTAGAGTAAAAACCAAGATACTTTGGTAACGCTTTGTATGTGAATTGGAGAAGAATCAAAAGCAAAGGTGATAAAAAGCTTACCAGACTAACTTTACACAAGCAACAGGATAAATTTACCAAAACTCCAGTTTTGCAAAGAAGTTTAATCTGTGTCTTGAAAAAAAAAACCGATTTCGTACCTAGCAAGTCGTAACTTCTTTGAACCAGTTGACGATATTTATATATAATCTCCATTCATTTTGCTTGTGTTGAAGAGTAACAAGTATTTGAAAACTTTCAAATCTGATTTAGCTTAGTTGGGCAACAGTTCACATTGTAGTGATAGTCAACGGTTTCTAAACAGGAAGTTCCAATACAAAGAGAAATGACCAAGCCATTCGCACACCTTTAGTTACACTCCCGAGGCCATTCTGGAGTGAGCATCTACAATTCTACACACTTCATTGCTTTTACGTGATGCTTGCAGCGAGAAACTCAAAATCTAATACATGAATGCAAAACATCAAAGTAAAAGCTGTTGAGATTGCCATAGAGTTACAAAACATGTTAACAACGCTTGCATAAATCATGCTTTTTTTTCTTAAGCTCCAATCTCTGAAATTTACTATAACTATATCTGGATACACGGAAAGTTTTGGCGTGGTTCAAAGTTAGAAACTTTAAGGCGTAAGAAAAGGAGGAGCAAAGCCTTTCGGAGCGGAACTTCTTGCTTGAATACTCATGTTTCAAACGGCAACGATAATGGACACCAAAGCTAAGGAATGAACAACGTATATAACTAACAGTTTGGACTATAGTATGCTGTTATCGCCAACACAGTTTGGACTTCTCCTGGTCTCATACTGCGGCGGCCCATATGATTATGCCTCTTACGACCCTTGTGCACAGAGTCCTCTACATCTTGGACCGTTTAGAAGGAGGTTCATCGCGCGAACCACCCCTACCTTGCCCATCAAAGTCTGCATTACTAACATCTTGAAGAGCTTGCAGAGGAGGAAAATCTAGGGTCTGAGGCTCATTCCAGCCTGCACTATCCCCAGGCGAGCTCCCTCGCGTTTGGCCGTCACCCTTGGGCGTGCCACCACGGTCATCTTTATCGTCCTGGACACCAGGAAGACTGTCTGGTGGGGTGTTACTGCGACTGCGATGACCTGGAACGAGACGATATTTCAACTAGGAACCATACTCTCGCCGTAAATCTCAACCGGGTTTTTCTCAGTATAGCTCATTGCAAGGAAACCTCCGTAAAATACACCTTCAACTACAGACAGTTAATTAATAAACTTGAACAAGAATCTCGACGGCTACAACTTCTCTAAGGCCTCCGACTGGTTCCTAAATATCCTTTTGGAGACGTTATTTCAGTATTTGGGAAAAACATGTTGCGGTTACTTTATTTCCATAAACACACCAACCTACCAACCTAACTACCTTACTACATACCTATCTATCTATCTATCTACCCACCCACCCACCCACCCACCCACCCTATTCAGAGAACGTTATAAAAGGCTGATCGCATGTTTAATTCAGTTTGCATACCTGCCAACATTTGGAAATCAGAAATCAGGACACTTTCATCAACCTCAACCTACACCCAGTGAGAGGTGTTTTTTTTATCAAATCAATATTTCTTTTACAGAGAGGATAACTACAACAAAATTGCTCTTACTATACAGCAAAAGCCATTCATAAGTACCGTTGGATCGATAAAAGAAGTTTCTTCTCAATTTGAAGAAAAAAACCTAGAAAAATACTGATTTATGTCTTAAATATTTCTCTAAAAACAGAAATATCTTATCGGCTGAATTTCTAGAAAATCGGGATGTCCCAATTTTTAGAGGGTTTGAAAGTCAAAAATCGGGACTGTCCAGATAAAAGCGGGACGGTTGGCAGGTATGACTTTGACGAAAGGCTTGTACACGCTTGTAACCTTTCTTCATCTGCTCGACCAACGCAAAACAAAGGTTTTCCCGAAATCGTGTGGTTTTTCCGTAGTTTTTCTACCACACTTGGTAAAGACAAAACTTGTCAAACAGGTCTGATACCGGTTTTACTTTCTGGGTTGCATATTTCGTATAACTGCTGGAATATTATGAGCCCACAATGCTGTGAAACCAGTTGAGAACTTGTTTGATGAGTGTTTCTTGGTCATGCTCAATAAAAGACGCGATTTCAACAGACTTTATTTCGTGTTTGTCACCATGTGGCTAAAGAAAGGTTTCATTATCAGTATATATGTTAGTTGATGTTATTTTAAAATACTAAATCTAAACCTATCGTAAAGCCTAATGACTCAATGCTTCATATGTTTGATAAAACAAGGGATTTCTTCCATTGTGACAAGTGTGTGTCAGGTCCCAGTTACAACAGTTATTATTACATCCTAACCTCCTCTCGCATGTGACTTTGCTTTTCGGCCAACTAAAAGCAAGAGATTATTCCCATTAGTAGTTAAACGACTCACTTACGCCAAAACTAACGGCCAGCAAGTTTTTTAGGTTAAAATTAGCGGCATGTATTCACTCTGAGTGGAGTCTATGACTACTCAGAACTGCTACTTTCTCAACTCAAACTTTTTTCACTCTATCAGCCAGTTAGAACATGGGAATTGAGGAGGTCTTGATGGCAGTTATACTAAAGAAAATCAAGTGACATGAGGATTAACCATTTCCTAAAGTGAATATTACATTCAATTTTCATTATTTAAGACACTATTCACATAACTTCTATTAGTAAAAAACGAAAATGAATGGTATAAAACAGGAATCTCATCCATAAGGTAAAACGCCAAGTAGTAGAGCAAAACATGTTCACACAACTGGAGAACAAGGTTTAATTCACCGCTAAAAAACAAAAGACTGGAACTGTCCACACAAGCGGTCCCAGAAAGCATTGCTAAAAACGCCAATTTTACAAGAACGAACAATACACAGTCACTAACGGGTGCAAACCGTGATGTGATGCAGACAATCGATTTCCTAATTGCATGGGATTTTGGATAAGAGAAAATGACATGTTTTGTGCAATCGGAAGATTGTTAATGGTGGATTGTCCAAAACATTCGTTAGGGCACTGCCTTATGAGACTGTTTCGGTGGACGAACCTAGTCCTTTTGTAGTTTCGGGAGTAGCGAATTCAAAAGAGCACAATTGCAGTAAATCAAAAGCTTCAGTACAGATGCAGATTTACTACGCTTAGATTTCAAAGTAAACAATCTGGACTTAACCCACACAAGAAAGCCTACATTCTTGTCCTCTCACCTTTTGGCAATGCACATAAAATATCACAACAGAAGCCAAAAATAAACCACCAACACAAATCTAACCACTATTCCACTCACTTCTTTAATCCTCACCATATTCCCAACAATTCTACTTCCACTCTCACCCACTCTGTCCCCACCCAACTCCCTAGTTCTTACACTACCATTCTCTTCCCTTGTTCTAATTAATCCCTTCTCCTTACTATTGTATTGCAACAACCATCTTCCTTCTCCCCACCTCAAACACAAGCTCTCATACTGCATCACTCACCCCATCCCAATCCCCAGCTGTTGTGCTAAAACACTAGTATCCTTTGCACGCATCCAATCCTCCTGCTGTTGCATTGCCACACTCACCTTTGTCTCTTCCTCCCTTTGCACCAGCACCTTGATCACCTCCCTGTTGAGACAAGCACAGCAACATTGAGCAAGATTTAGGGTTATTTGATTTGTGCAGCACTGATGTATGTGCTTACCC
The DNA here is from genome assembly GCA_027575125.1 of Umimayanthus parasiticus. Classification (NCBI taxonomy): domain Eukaryota; kingdom Metazoa; phylum Cnidaria; class Anthozoa; order Zoantharia; family Parazoanthidae; genus Umimayanthus; species Umimayanthus parasiticus. Next base: position 3,531 of record JAOBRH010454710.1, on the reverse strand, counting down.
AGGCTATTTGATTGTAGCATGACAGTTGCGACTACATCTTGTCAAATGTGACATGTAAAATTTGATCAATCAAAAGTGCATGCAAGTGGTCGGTGTTTCCACTCTTTCCTTAGAGACTGCAGACTAAAACACACGAGATTTGAAAATATAGTTTTCACTATGCATTTATTTGCTTCATTACACATATTTCTAATGCCAGTGTAAAATGATTTTAAACGATTGGTCATTTATTTGTCGCAACAACAAATCAGTTACAGGCAGGATTCAAGAGAATCTCCAAATAATTTATTATACACATGATAAGGAAGCCTGAACTCACTTAAGTTCGGATATCTTAAGGCAAAGAAAAAAAAATATTATGTATGTTTCTGGTCACATACACCAAAATAAGGAGCTCAGTGTAATCCTTAATCTACACTTAGGAACATTCGACCACGATGTGAAGGATGGCCATTCTTGATTAATATTTAAATAAAAGATGTCTGATTTTATTTTACGTTGATAACATTACTTCAAAGGATATATTTATTGTATGTATTTATGGCTGGCTTGGAACAAACAATACCACATATGATATTTAGATGATCTCTGACAGTGATCTGCCAGGGTGACCTATACACGGGTACAAGTATTTACAGGCCACTAATCTTCATAATTTTCAAAGGTAACTGATGTGTTTGCAGTCTGGTAGATCAGAGGTCTACCTCATCTACTAACACAGGCCCAAAGCTAGGGTCCAATATCACTGAGAACCTTCGATGACTCAATAACTTCAGATATCCAAGAAGGGGGTAGCTATCTTGAGTAGCATTAGAACTGAGTTTTCTGTAGTCAACACAGAAACCTTCTCTAGTACTCATATGACCACTGAAACCCTGGCCAGGACTGAAGGAGTGATAATTTCGGTGCTAATCATTTCTGTGATTTGTTTGGTGTTTTAAGCTGTTCCTTTCCTGCCCCACAGTTTAAAGCAAAATCGTTTTTCCCTAAAATATTTGCTCAAAGTTTGGGGTGTGGCTTTATATACGGGTATTTAAGGTATTTGTCTGAATATCAATGGAGGTGGATATAAGAAATGCTTGTCATAGTTTTGGAAATGTGAAAATGTGTCAAACATTTCGGGTGACCTGAAACAAATTATTTTGTGTTGCATAACATGTAGTAAATTACTCATAGGATTTGCTACTAGATACATTCAGATGGATACACAAATACGTGTTGTGGTTTAGTCTAAACAGCAAAGCAGCATACTCTAATCTACCACAAATTCCAGATAATTATTATTTTCTTTAGATGGATAAAAGTATGAATGAAACAGAAATTAGCATTTAAGAAATTAGCAATTAAGTTTAAATGTGAAATTGTCACTACAGGCTGTTTTATGCATTAGTTAACTAACAATGCAAAATAAAATTTACATTAAAAGAGTGGGATGCAACAGAAAAAAAAGAATATGCAAATATTTACACACTGCCTGACAAGATTAAAGTTGATGAATATTGGTCAATTCAAGATTGTCTTACAGATTGCACACTGCTCTGACTTGTTAAAAGAACTGCACATATGCAAACTTAAGCCAGTCCCTTAACTTACATATAACCTACCACCAAATTACTCTATCAATACATGTTGTTATCATCTTGCCTTCAGAAGAACAGTACTGACTCTAAAAACCCAGTTTCCAAAATAATTGCAAGAGTTTCGGAAACTCCAGTGTTATACAACAAAGTTCTATGTGAAATTCTATTTGAAATTATCAAACGGTGAGAATTTTAAACCATTGCCTTTAACTAAGTTTATTAGCATTGCATTTCATACACTAAAAACTATACGTGTCTTTGACCATTGTGATAAATTTGTCTCTCGTGATCACAACAAGGCACAAGGCAACCTGTTCCGGTTACAATTTTTAGGGTGATGTCTTGCTCAGATTGAACATGCTTATGGGATGCTGTTACACAGACAATTTTCAAAAGATATCAAAGTCAAAGAAACATAAAATTGCAATAACTGCAGCAATAATTTCTCAATACACTGAAATTCCAAAAGCCTCTTGTGATTTACTGGAAACCGGGGTTGAATCATTCAGTACAAAGTGTGCACTACAAATCGAGACATGTTGCAAGGCATGCAGACCAGATTGGCAGTTCATACTTTGCCTGGTTTGCCAGCCCACACATTGATTGAGTCAAATAGTTCATTGAAGCCACTTGCCTTGGAAATAAACAAAGAACAAAATCAAAACCTGGGAAAACTTACTCTATAAGTTTCTAATTTGACTTTTTTTATTTCTTTCAATTCCAGCCCAGTATGAGTTTGAGACTGAAGTAGGTTGTACAAAATTACATGACACTACAGCAAATTTGAACTTAAAATTATTTAGAAACTTTTTTCAGAATTGCTTTTTAAAAAAGACAAATCAAATAGCCCCTTTTCCAGTTCAATTAAACACAGTAGCTGGTATCGATCACGTAAATAATGAAGCCTTATTGTGTTACAGTGTGAGTTTAGATCTCCTAGCTACATTATATCTACACAGAACCTAGTATTTACCATTTGGAACAGTATCTAAATCAAATTAAGGAGACCAGAAGTATGTTCCACGGGGAACCTATAAAAACCACAATTTTCAGAAATTGTATTCTGGCACGAAAATTGTAATTTCAAAGTTAGAAAGTTCAGAATCAAAGTTTGCATGTGATATAAAAAAGTAATCTACAAGTGCCAATTTATTTGTGTTGCAAGCCTTGTGACTACAAACATTTTACACCTACCATAACATGTTCAGGTGATTATGGAATTTCAGCTTTGAAAATATAAGAAAGTTTGTGGATGGTATAAAACTAAATGTTCTTATTTCTTAATTTAATATTTCTGACAGGGAGGGTGTCAGCATATGATGGAATTTTCCTTGTACATGAATACAAGCAATTAGCTTCGACCTTTTTGTGTGTTATCTAGCTAGACAAAACAGCTTTCTATCAACACTCACTTATGCTATGAAAAAGATGGGGGAGGAAGAGATGGGAACGGGAGGGATCTTTGGGGTTCTTGACGTCTAATTTATAATGCTTCAAAACAAAACAAAAAATAATCAACTATTAGAAGCAGTAGCAACAAAGTTTGACTCAGACCAGCGTGTGTGACTGACAAAAGAGGCAAAATGTTCTATCGTTACTTCAAATTGTTACTGGTGATACATTTTAAATATTGCAACTGATGGCATCCAGTATTGACTAATACATTTATTACTTTAATGTCAATAGTCTTCACTTAAATGACTTTAAAATTTCACCACTTGTTTATACAAAAACATACTTACCAAAAATTAAATCTCTACGCTAAAACAGTTTTCTGATTTATCAACTACAAGTTTACACTGACTGTTTAATTGGGAAAGTGATATGCTAAGGACTGTTAGATTTCAGCAAGTATGCTTAAGGCTTCACCAGCATAACCCAACCCAGCTGCAATACCCAGCAACGACTTACTGTTGTCTAAAAACCCTGCTAACGAGCCCATCCTAGTTAA
>JAOBRH010454598.1:0-10454 GCA_027575125.1 Umimayanthus parasiticus | reverse complement strand
ATTGACACCCCCCTACCCTCAGGGCTTCGAGTAACTATTTTTTCTTCGAGGCTTCTAGGCTTAAAAACAAGGCTTTCAAACTTCTCGAAGAAAACTTTGGGGTATTCTCTTGTCTGGTATCATCTCAATTAAAAGCTTTGTTACTGAGCCAGGTCCTATTATGGTTAGGCTTTTGCAGTGACGTAGATTAGTACCATAATTGTTGGCAACTTAAAGAACTGCCAAATCTAATATAGATCATGCAATGCATAGTTTTCTCTTGAGTGTTAAACGACCTTTTTTGTAAAATCAGTTGGTTAAGAGCATAAAAAGCAGCAAAATATTGAACATACCAAAGAATTACGACAAAGCCTGTTTTAAGAGAATCGAAAATTTATGCTTAAAAAGAGTTAGATTTTACCAGATTAGTTTGATTATTCACACAACTAGTGTACTCAGTTGTAACTCAGTCTAGCCAAGGTTCGATTAGCCCTCGATAAGTGAAGGTCAGTCAAAACAAAAAAATTGATTTTGATTTTAATGAAAGAAGTGTTTTTTAAATGTCGAAATGTTTAGTGTTCAATAACTGTTTACAACTGTGCCTATAGCCCTAGTATTTTTAAATGAATTTAATATGAACCACTAATAAGTTCTTCAAGAATCGACAACAAAGCATCTTACATTTGGCGTACATGAAACTTCCGAGAAACGGTCAACAAAGATCGCATCAAATTCCTGAAAAGAAAAACATCAACAACTTTTATGATAGAACGACATTAAAGCCTGTCTGACTGGTTTACTACAAACATTAATTTTTAAACTATAAAAATATTTTCATATATGCTGTTGATATTATTTTACATGTCTTCTCCCAGTTTTTTCTGGCTTATCATTTGACCGTACTCTTAGGAAAATAAATTAAACTTCAATTTTGATGAGGCGCTTCCTTCTAACATCATCACTTTTTATTTACTGATAGCTCTTTGTTTGATCAATATGTTCCAACTTCATCTATCCTTCGCCCTAAGATAAAATAAACTGAACTCAATCTACAAAACATGCGATATCAAATTCAAAGTAATAACTCCCTTATTACATATTTAATGACATGTGTACTTGGCCAGCGGGAGTAAAAACGAAAGAAAACAATCTTTTTGTTAATAACAAAAATAAAACATCAAAAGGAAAACTAATTCAGTGATATCCATTCTCTTCTAATTGCATTTTATAACCATAACAAACTTCAAATCAATGGTCGTAATATTTTGTTTCTATAGATTTTAATAAGATAATGCCAGCGGGAAGTAGTTTTAATTTGGCCAAATTGCTTCTTACGGTCAACTGAAAAAAAAAGCCTTTATCACGCAAAACTCCACGAAACATCTCACTGTGGCAATAAGCCGATTTCCATAGTGGCCGTCTGTAGAATATTGTAAAACAACAGCTTCACAAGAAACCTAGAGTCACTCAATGTTTTGGTATTTTCTTGTTCCTTGGTTTGTACTGGTTGCTAAGGAAATACTGTAAATGATGCTAAAAGTAAGGAAAACAGCGTTCTTGTTGTATCGAGGGCGATAAGAAAATTATCTAAGACGCTAAGAATTTTAACGCAGTTCTCGAAAAGGTCGCCAAATTATATTATGTGATATTATTGTAGCAGTAATGAGTTTATTATCAGAGAAGAATACACTTGGTGCAAGTCTTAAAGTAGACCATGATGATGATTTCGACACAGATTTGGAGGAAGACGTTGAAGAATTTGTAACAAATACAACGACAAAGACACAGACAAATACCAAAACAGCTGAAGACGTCTACAAAGGAATCTGCGAAAAATCAGCTGTCGTACCGTCTTCAAAGTTTTTGAGACAGCTATCAGGTAGTCAGGTTGATCTAAAGCATTATGGAGTTGGAGATGTGGGGGCAGGAGCGGTTGCCTTAGCATTGGAAAAAGACTTTTCCATCACTACCTTAAATCTTCACGACAATCATATTCACGAACGAGGAGCAAAGTCCATATGTCGGATGCTGGGATCAAACTGTTTCATTACCCATCTGGATCTATCCAGTAATCGACTAGGCAAGGATGGTTTCTACGCTGTTGGAGAAATGCTTCGTGAAAACATTTCCGTACAGGAACTCAATCTTAGTGGATGCCATTTGCAAGGAAAAGAAGTCAAGAAGATCTGTGAGTCCCTCAAAAACAACGTGGTTCTTAAAAGATTCCTTCTGAGTTATAATTATCTCGGCGATGAAGGCACTCGATACCTGGGATCCGTCCTGGCAACGAATAAAGTTCTGGAATTTCTTGATATAAGCTGGAATGGTATTAAGATGACAGGAGCGCATGCGTTGTCTGAAGGACTCTTAGTAAACCGACACTTGCAGGAGCTGGATCTGTCTTGGAATGGATTCCTGGACAATGGAGCGGAAGCTGTCGGGAAACTATTAGCTTCGAACAAAACGCTAAAAATGTTCGATGTTAGCAACAACGGAATTCATGTCAAAGGTATGTTGCCCTCTAATTTTGTTTTTTTCTGTTTTTATTGCTTATTTACATTATTTAGGATTGACGAAAGAAACAGGACTTGCTTCTTCTTACAAACATAATAATATACATAGAATTATACTTAGCTATACCTTTATGTTAAATGAATCGGAATCCATTGGCCTCCCTGTACAAGTTATTCAGTGCTATTTACAGGATAATGGAATATTACCTGTCTGTAAATCTTTTTAGTTCAGTCTTCAATTTCAATTTGTTCGGATGACTGGAACTTTCATTCCTTTTGACAGAGAACAACCCCATCCAACAACATTAGTTAAGTTAAGGTTCTAGAAGTATGCTCTCGGTGGGTTTTTTAGCAAACTGTTAATAACAAATGCATGATTCACAATGATTTCAGTCTGAGATTCACTTAACAAACCCCAACACCGGATTTACGTTACATTTATCGATAAGTGTGTAGGTTTTTTTAGGTCCCCTGAGACTAGAACAGCTGATTATTAACTCTCTACGTATCCACGGAAGTTGTGGCGAAAGAAGGTCGCCCAAAGTTCAACCCTCGACCAGGCCGGGGATTGAACCCGGGATCTGCTGCTCGGCAGTCAGAAATCTTACCGACTGCGCTAGTCTCGTACGGACTCAAGTAATAATATAAATATTTTGTTTGATACTTCTAGTAGTATCGAGATAAATAAACAATAAACTCCCAAATGGTTTTCACCAGGTGCACAGATGGTGGCCAAAGGTCTGCAAGCCAACAGAACGCTCCGAGTTCTCAAAATAGGCCGAAACCCACTCCAAAGTGCCGGCGCCTGCTATCTTCTAAAAGCCGTTCAGAAAAATCCATCAAGTGCACTTCACGAACTGCACCTGGACGACATTGTCTTCGACAAGCAGTGCGAGCAAGAACTGAACACCGTACTCAGCCAAAAACCGGACTTCATGTGCTCTTGGGACGTCAGTATCAAAGGGGGTCGTGTGGCGAAAGGCACGAGAAAACCTGAGGTGATGCCAATTAATCATAATATGATTATAGAAATTCTCGTTAAACTATGCACACAAAATGAGTTGTTTGGTAATGAGAATAAAGCAAATGATTATACTCAGCATTTTATCTACGATCGCCCCAACTCTTTACAAGGACAGTTTAAAATATTTTCTTATTTAATCCAGTTTCACAATCATGCGCAGTGCCCACAATTTTTTTGTTTGGCGTACCACGTGTCCTGTAAAAATGGCAGACTGTGTGAATGACCGGGTCATTTTTTAAAAATATAACAGAAATACATCAATTATAATACATTTTAGACAGTATCTTCATTCATTCATACATTCATACAATCCGCCGTGTTTACAGGACGTGTGGTCCGCCAAACAAACCACTCGTACGTACTGCGCATGGCTGTGAAACTGGCTTCGTATGGCGTGTTTGGCGTTTGGGGCTGAGAGGGTTAAAGTACTGCTGAAGTGAGGCTTTTAAAGGAGGTAATTACAAATTACAATGGTCAAAATGAAGCTATAATGCAATTTAAAAATGTTAAAAGTTGAATACCTGTAGAAAAACTACACAAAATAACGTTTTGCAGCATGGTGTTCAGATAATTTTCGTGTCTTTATGTTTCTGCCAGTGAATTGAATAATAGTTATATTAACACCAAAGAATTACAAAAGTGGATTCAAGTATTATTACCCTAGAGGGAAAGTAAGAGGCAAATATTGTTTCGCAGAACAACCGGTTTGTTCAAAAACAACAATGCTTACTAGTACTCACAGTTACAAAAGTAGTGTTAAAGGAAATTACAATTTGAAATAAAGTTCATCCATCCATCTAGGTGTGGGAGCTCTTCCTGGCATTCCTCCGAACCAAAGGCTGGCGCTTGATGGATATCTTCAAGATGTTGGCCACAGAGAAGGATGCCAAGTATCTAACTTTGGAAGAGTTCCTGGTTGGTTTGAGGAAACAGAACATTCCCATGAAAGAGAAGCAACTGCGTGAACTGTTTGCTATTATCGACACCGGCGGCGACGGGATCGTCGAGTTTACTGAGTTTTGTTCCTTGAATGGTCTTCGGATGTCTCGCAACGTGCCACCCGGGCCGAAACGTGGCCACTTACCGCTTCAACGGAGGGCGACACGGACGAATATTTTTGATTAACCCTTAAACTGTCAGGCATTTTGGGAAAATATACACCGGCAAAAGGGGGGAGGGGAGTTAAGTGAACTCTACCCTTCCCAAGATTTTCAGTACACCTTCCCTGTTCATCTTCACATTTGTCCTTAGTCAGTGTTCGTTCAACTAAGGTTAGTCACGTGACGATGTATGTGTTGTAATTGCAACCAGTACTGATAAAAATAATGACGATATTTACCAAATTCTTACTGCTTTTATGTAACAGGAATATTGTTTGTTTCGCTACCTTTCATCACTATAAACCGAGTGTGGTGCAAACAACAAACTTGGAATGCAAAATGCTATGAAATTTGACCAAAAAAAACCACGAACTTGTTTTTAAAGAAAGTTCGATTCTGTTCTGCAAGTTTTAACGGCGTTTTTTCACAAAATCTGGTAAGGCTTGTAAATTCCAATTCACGTCAAAAAAATCGTTTATATGAGTAAGAAACAGCTACAGAAAGGTCAAGGGTATCACTTTAATAATGCCATGGTAACGGCTTGTTGCCTGCGGAAAATACTCGAGTATTAGAAAGCAACGTCTTCTCTTTGGCTTAGAAAAAATCCTTAAAGGTGTAAATGTTTGAGTAAAATGTTTTGTTCAATTTGGCAATCAGCAAAAAACTAATTGTTTAAATAACATGATTCTAATTATGTCAACTTATAACTTTAATTATGTTACATTTAAAAAAATGTTTTCTGTATAACCACACCATTGTGAACATTAGAGTAAACAATGTTGCTATAGCCACTGTTTGCCAATACAGCATCAGATCTTTCTGAATTTGCTCCTATTTTCATATATAGCAAAGCTGTTGTTCTAATTAAAAATTACAACTTTTTCAAAAGTTACTAGTATTTTTATATGCTCTGAAGTCAAAGTTCCAGCTGAAGTTTTACAATTGTTTTATATTGGTTTTCAAAATTTGAGCAAATCCTACTATAAACCTCAAAGGTTTTTTTTCTTTTTTCCTATTAGAAAATTCTGCTAACTATAACACTAGTGTTTTGGTAGACTGTTTCTTCTATCTATTATTTCTACATTTAAAGAAGTATAATTGGTTTAGATAACATCTTTTCCAAGTGCTTGTGTATTGTGTTGTTATCACAGTAGAAGCAAAATAAACAAAACATAAAATTAAACATCGCCGTTGGAGACCATAATTTTAACTATTTTTCTTCTTTCTGTGTTGTTCTACGTGTAGGCGGTTACACAGAATTTCAAAGTACTGATATTTGTCTAAAAATATACCTTCCACATTACTAAACGTAGCTAAATATATTTGCAATTAAATTCGCATACATACCTCTTATTAGCCGAGTGCGAGGTCCGTACGGCAAGTTATGGACCGACTTTTTCCCTTCCTTTTATGGCTCAAGCGCGGAATGCGCGGGCCATGAAAACAAGGAAGGAAAAACGAGGGTCCATAACTTACGGCACGGACCAAACAAACGAGGCTAATAAGATGTTTATTATATGGCTTTGTTGATTATTCCGATTTTGAAAAGGTGGTCGAGAGCTAGAGGTCCGTACGGCTACTTACGGACCTGGAATTGACCAATCACAGCACGCGAAGTCAGTCAGCCATAAAATAATTGTTCTTGTCATTTGAAATAAACTTTTTGGAACTCCCTGAATGGGTCGAGCTATAAGCTGCTTTTCTGATCCACGTGGCAATTGAAGAATTTCCAAAGAACAGTCGGCATAATTCATTATATTTGTTATCAAGTTGTATCCTTCGGTCCATTCCTGCTACAATAACAGCTGTCCTTCCCTCACACTTACTAGTAAGTCCACGAAGCATGGAGAAGTTCCATCTGTTCTTTTAAGCCACAGCAACACAATAGGCTTATATAATTGTATCAGGCCTATGTATCTTTAGAAGCATTCTCAAAAAAAAGTTCTTAATCTCCAAAAATTCTCTAAATATCTCGTTATATTTTCAAAACGTAAAAATTGAAACACTTCAATCTGAGTCATTGCAAACAAATGATATAAAAAATTACTTGAGACAATAGCAAGTAATTTAATGTGAACTTTTGAAACATCAACAAACTGAGTGCTCTGAGGACTCCACACTGTATTGTGGTTGTACGACTTATAATATATGAATAATTATAACTTCCCTGTGGTGGGAACTGACGACAGCACGAATATGTAGCTCAGCCTCAGTTGTGACGCTATCCAGTCGAATGAGTTACTTAGTTAACTGTTGAAAATAGCTGGCAAGAACCAAAAAATTCCCTAAATATCTCCAAACTGAAATTGTTTTGCTAAACACTTTCATTTGTTTTAAATATTTCCAAAGTTCTACTACTAACATATACACAAAATAATTTTTTTTAATCCAGCTTCTTACAACACGATGCACTCAGTCGAAACTTTAAGCTGATAAAGATGTCCTTACTACCAGTAAACACGTTGCAAGATAATCATAATGATCACCCTAGTGAATGAAACACCGAGTTACAGATTTTATCCGATTTTATCAATCTTCAACTATTTTGATCTATTTTATTGGTACTTTAGTATTAATTGTTATAACGAAAAAAATACGTACAACGCGGCACTCTTTCATCAAGCTAGAAAGTAATTGCCAAAACACAAAGACACCGACATGAAACTCTGTTGTTTTTTCTCATATCCAATTGCGGGAACTTATCAAAATAATCTTATCGTGCATAGATTCTTTATCGTATTACCTTCGCGGTGTACGGTCCCGAATCGTGTCAATCTTTATACTGCATGCTGGGCTTACGTAATTAGCTCTATCTACTCGGTGTTTTGAGTCACGAAACTTGAGATAAAGGTACTACTTTCAGTGAGCATGGGGAAGGAGTAATTATCATAATTGTACAGTTGATAATAGCGAAGGGCTATTGTTTGTGTTACCATTTCTCAGTTGTTCTTAAGGTCCTACTTTTTCTGTCATGGAAGAAAGAAAAAGGCGCATGAAATTCTCAGAAGAGAAAAGTCAATCCGAAAACTGTTTTCTTCTTCTGCAAAGACATGGCGAAGAGATTGAAACAGACTTAGAGAATGACGTTTAGACACCAAACGAAATATCCATTTAGATCTATGGACTCAGAAGAGAAAAATGCCACCCGAAAGCTGTCTTCTTCTTCTTCAAAGACTAAAGAAGCCGGTGACGAGGAGTTTGAAACAGACCTAGAGAATGACGTTCACCACATATGTCAACCAAAAGATTTAGCGCGTAAGAAAACAACGGAGGAAATGTACAAAGAAACCTGCGAAAATCTTTCTGTTGTGCCAGCCTCGAAGTTTATCCGACAATTGTCGGGAAGTTACATCGATTTAAAGCACTATGGAGTGGGGGATATGGGAGCAGAAGCCGTTGCCATGGCGTTGGAATGTAACATTTCTATCTCTACCTTAAATCTGCATGATAATGGAATTAATCAACGAGGAACCAAGTCAATCTGTAGAATGCTTGGTGAAAACTGTTTTATTTCACATCTTGATATTTCCGGCAACCGTCCGGGGAAGAATGGTTTTTATGCGATCGGCGAAATGCTCAAAGAGAATTCCTCCGTTACTGAACTGAACATTAGTGGTTGTCACCTACAGGGAGATGAGATCAAGAAAATTTGTGAAGCTCTCAAAGTCAACGTGCTGCTGAAGTCTCTTCAACTGAGCTATAACGACCTTGGAGACGTAGGCGCAGGATATGTGGGGTCCGCCTTGGCGAATAACACGGTGTTGGAGTTTCTTGGTGTCAGCTGGAATGGTATCAAGGCCAAAGGCGCGCATGCGCTGTCTCGAGGACTGCGCGTAAACAGACGGCTGCAAGAACTGGATTTGTCCTGGAATGGATTTCTGGACGATGGAACCGAAGCAATTTCAGTCATACTGTCTTACAACAAATCCTTAAAAATCTTTGATGTTAGTAGCAACGGGATTCACCTCAAAGGTGGGTTGTCAAATTTAGTGTCCACTCAAGGCCCCTGCGGCCTACGACCATACAAAATGATCTGGCCTTATTGGTATTGGAAATCAGAGTCTCGCTGACTACTCGTTTCAATAACAAATAGGGACGAAAACTGTGATTTTAAGGGTATTAATGCTATATAATATATTACTTTTACCTTTTAAAAACTTTATTGCAAGAGCTACTTTTCTCCAAGTTGGAGGCAATTTCGTCCAGTTTTTAAAGATAACATATTTTTCACCAAAGTTGCCTTAATTGAGGTTTTGACGCGACAAAAACATTTTTCAGTTACAACACATTTTTTTTTTGCAAGGTGCCCAGACGGTTGCCAGAGGACTGCAAGAGAACAGAACGCTCCAGGTTTTCAAAATAGGTCGCAACCCGCTCCAAAGCGCAGGCGCATGCTATCTACTCAAGGCCGTCCACCACAACCCCTCCAGCGCGCTACAGGAAATGCAGTTGGACGACATTGTGTTTGACAAACCCTGCCAGGACGAGCTAAACGCAGTTCTACGCGTAAAATCGGACTTTACGTGTTCCTGGGACGTGAGTATCAAAGGCGGGCGAGTTTCAAAGGGAAAGAAAGACCCCGCAGTTTGGGAGCAATTTATGGCCTTCGTTCGAATTCGCGGATGGCGCCTGGTCGATATCTTCAAGATGCTGGCGAAGGATAGTAACACGAAGAGCGTATCTTTGGAGGAATTTTTGATCGGCTTAAAGAAACAGAACATTCCAATGAAAGACCGGCAGTTGAGAGAGCTGTTTAGGATGATCGACACCAATAATGACGGCAGTATCGAGTTCGTGGAGTTCAACACTCTCCTTACACACAAGTACTCCCGCTCCTCCCTGTCTTTGACAAAAGATCGGTGAACTTACAAGCTAATTGCTAAATTGGCTGTTTGTAGTTTGTAAGGATTAAATTAGAATATGTTACCAGTAAAGCACTACTCTGAGAACGAAACATTTCATTGGTTATTGAACAGTAACAGTAACAATAGCTGGCACTGTTTTAGCAATATGCTACTGCACCCAGAAGAAGAGATTCAAAGACACTCTAAAAGCCTCCTTGAAGGACTTTGGAATTGACCACACATCTTGAGACACTGGTCCAGAACCGATCTGCCTGGCGTGGAGCAGTCGCCAAGGGAGATGCAGCTAACGAAGCCCATGGGCATCGATGCAGCCAAGAGAAAGCGTGCAACGCGGTACCATTCCAGGAACAGCGCATCGCCTTCTGCAGATCTCGTGACGTTGTCCGGGCGCGGATTGGCCTCATTAGCCATCTCTGTGCCCATACATCTCTCGGGTCAGATGACACTTAGAGATAGTTCTCTTCCACAAGGAAGGACGAACCACCCAGTCGTAGGTTTGGGTAACATATATTGCCTTTTTATCCCATGATCTTTCGTTCTCAGGACGGGGGAAAGTTCTAATTCTGACTCTCGTAAAGAAAGCTCATACACAGTTACATTAACATGTTAATACTAAATACCAGCTCTCTGACACTTCTGAATTGTAACTTTATTTCTTGTCAAATGAACAACTATAAATTCCACAAAGATATGCAACGAAGGTGCAATAAATAACAAGTAGTTCTATTTTAAACGGAATTCGCAGAGAACAAACAAGGCCGACTGTTACAGCAGTAAACACGACCAGAAGTGTCACTCTCTGAAATCGAGGTTGAATTCGAAGCCATTGGGCACCGATATTGAAGAGATTAATTGTATCAGCATATACAAACTCGGTGAAAACACAGTACATTCAAGAAAAGTAAACATTTGCAAGATTTCCTCCTCAGTCACAACGGGAGTTCAAACCGGACTCGTTTTTTTTCCGCAAATG
>JAOBRH010454487.1:0-10455 GCA_027575125.1 Umimayanthus parasiticus | reverse complement strand
GTATTCTGATGATCAGTTGTTACTCAGTGATGATAATTAGGGCGCTAAAGAAACCTGTTTCGCGAAACAATGCACTTTGACGTTCATTTGAAAGTACCTCACTCCGTAGTTTCAGATAAACGTGTTTCAGTGGCGAACGAGCAAACATGGCGACTTGGCAATATGATGAGACGAAATTGCTACTGCAACTTTGGGCGGATAGGAATGAACAGGAACAACCATCTTCATCGGGAAGAAATAAACCATTATGGGACAATTTGTCCAAAGAAATGAAGAACCCGGGGCTCGACCGCACTGGCACGCAGTGCAAAACTAAATTCACAACCTCGCACAAAGATATAAGAAGGAAAAGAGGCTGTGAACCAAACGGGACAGGAACGTTCGGGCTAGATGTTCTTTGAAGACCTTGACCTTAATGACCGTAATGCTGGAGTCAACCAAAGGTCTCATCAGTTTCAAAGAATACGCCGAAATGCCAGAAGTCCCACAAGATCTGCCGACAGAAGCCGAATTTGTTCCAAACAGTACAGAACGTGTATTGATCACTCAAAATGCATGAATTTGGATTTGCATTAAAACATGTTCCAAACACTTCTTTGAAAAATTTGGTTGATTTGAAAATGTATAGGGCCGTCGCCAACAGTAAAGTCAGCAAAAACAATTTCCACCATAAAATAATTTCTACAATCACAGTAAATGTAGCAAATTTTGTGCTGGTCTATACATAAATGCTATGTTTGTCATAAGCCATGTGAACAGACATTCATCAAACATGTTTGTACTAAACTTGCTAACACGAAACTAAATCACTCTAAACTTGTTTAATGCTAGATCTGAACACGGCTAATGGTTGAAGCTCACTGTTAAACACCATGAAAATGAATATCATTTTCTTGCCTCATGAATAACGCACATTGAAAATACCATAAAATTGAAAATTAAAAGAAATTCACAGAAAATGCATGACCCATGGCCACTGAAAAACACCATGAATTGCCCATGAAATATGGTTCATTGTTTTCCATGGTCTTAATTCCAGATCTGCCTGGGTCATGAGAAACAGATGAAATCTACAAATTCCACGAGCCATGAATACACGCGCAATCTTTGTACTTTTTTCATGGCTTTTTCATGGTATTTCCCATTTATATATTATGGGGTTATTATGAAAATAGCATGAAAATGCAATGAAAAATGCCATGAACATGCCATTTATTTTGCATACTGTATTCGGTGGAGATAATTTGTTGTTAAAATGTTAAATAAAGCCTAATGCTCCTGCAACTTCGCCTGATGGCTACTCCGAATGTGGATATACAAAGCAACCAGTGACACTTGTACATCTTTTTAAGAAAGCACTAAACTACTGTGTGATGACGTCTTTTGATTTCAATCGAGACTGTATACCTGGCTTTTTTAACAGACACAATTAAAATATCAGAAACAACTGACAATTACGTCGAGAAGAGAGAGTATAAGACCGATGCATCAATCGGTGGTAAGGTAATACTTGATTGGTCCAGAACGTTATAAGTACTTCGGAAGATTCGTGTAAGTATATCGGTGATTGTGCTGGGTTTGCCGGTTTTTTACATGTGGTTATCATTTTAATCTATATATTCTAAAATCGACTGACGACTGTCGATTTAACCCACGCTAAACTGACCAAATGTCGAACTAGACACAAAACTAATCGTGAGCTTGTGCCAGTTGTGGTGCAGCCGTTGGGCAAATCGAAATGTTCTTTTTATTGGAAGATTCTCAGTCGATTAAATGGTTTGAGTTAAATTCATCCGAGTATAAGGATCTAAAGGTGAAATGTTTGAAGCAGTCTTTATTGGTACGGCTGACAGTGAAATCGGCGAGTTTCCCCTTAAAGTTAATACGTCGAAATAAAAATTTCTAAAAATACTTTTTGTTTATCTTTACAAAATCCTATTTCACTATTTTAAAAAAAGTACTTTCTCGCGATCGGGGCATTTTTTTAGCGTTATCAAGTTAAATATTGTTATTTAAAAAAACTTAAAAAGCTTCATATGCTATATTATCTGTATCTGAAAAAGAACCAGCATGAATGCCAAATGGGAGCTGGCAAACGGCATATATAGTAAAGTGTAGTAGTAATTAAATTAAATATGCAAACTTAACAACTTTGGGGGCAAACGGTAAAAATTACCGATGTGGCTTGAAGCCAATAATGACCAATAATGGATGTGACCTTAACGCAACGTGAAGAACTGAATGTCAGTCATGGCACATCTGCCCCATGCGTCAACCCTTGCGTTTCGAGATCTTGTTCACAGCTCAATCAAAACAGTACATGTTTCTTATAGGTATATTTACTTAAAACTATCACAATATAAAAATAGAAAAACTGACACTAAAAGTATGAACAAACAGATTTTCTTCATGTGCCTGCGTAAAACTCCATGTTTACTTACATAGCGACATTCAATATCAAACTAAAAGCAAAACTTCTTACCCAAAATACCGAATATTTCCGATCCAATATCCATAATCGTAGACAGTAAGCCAACCTTCACTTATATTTATCGATCCGGAGTGGTTTAAGAGATTGGATTCTCTCTTCTACCATAATGTTCTTTCGTTTTATATTCTTAAAGTAATAAGTTTTGATCCTAAAACATCCCCTTTGTTTGCTCCGAAAATGAAGTTCTGGTTATGTTCCTCAGTAATAGATATATTATTATATAAACTTTGTGAATAGAACGATCAAGAAAAAACAATGGATTTCCACCGGTATTTACTAATACTTATATTGCAACTGAAACCATCAAAGTTTCGAAATTTACTTAATATTCTAGAATTCATGTGTACGTTTTTATAAAACATAAATGGATAGAAAACATTCAGTTGAAAGAGACCATATTCAGATTCGCTTTGGATGTCAACACATCATTTCTAGCTATTATACGAGTACAATTCAGAGTGAAATCTTTCGTCTTTGATGAAAAACCTTTTATCAACGCTTCAAGAGCTACGAACATAAATTATAACCTAATTTTCGATACTGTTTTTTGCTTGTGAATATATAACGATGCGGAAGAAGCATGTATGAAAGAGAAAAGACAACAGAATATGTTTAAAGTAAAACTAACCAGAGGCTATTCTTGATATAATGCACGTTAACGCAAGTTTCTTCATGTTCAACAGAAGATATTGATGATGTTATTTTTAATATTTTATAAGGCTAAACAAGTTTTGGTTGGGGTACGTTATCATAAAAATTACGCTAATGGATCGGAAGCCGTTTTTAAGCGATCACAAAGTTCTGTTTACCATTTTACACCGATATATCATCAAAATAAACAAGCGTTTGACGTCTAAAAGATACCAAAGGAAGATATAAAATTCTGTTTCATCTTTGTAATTGCATTCTGTGAGAAACAGATGAAGTAAAATTCTTGTCACGGCGAGCATAGCTCGCCATGTTTTGCGAATTGTAGATGTGTAATATGCGGGAATATGAAAAGCCAATCCCATGCATGCATCGGAAGGCTATGCTTTAAGAAACATTTATAATGTAAGAATACATCGCAAATTGTTTCCTCCGGGTTCTAGCTGTTAGCACAACTATCACTATCAAGTTTGAGCGACAACAAAACAGAAATGTTCCTGAGTGACTGAGGAAAACCGAGATCACAACGCGAGCCTTGCATAGATTTAGCCTGGCTCAGAAACTGTTTTGTACAAACCAGCTGTTTTCAAACTTCAATTGTGTGGCTCGAAATGGAGGCAAACCGCTTCATTTATCCTTATGCAAAAAAATATAGCAGTCGGCCGGTACGGTAGCAATGTAAGTCGAATAATAGCAGTGGGGGTTGAAGAAAACCTGTTGAGATAAATTTGAGAGTATAAAACTCTTTGGTTTTCTGTTATGTGGTTCACTGATAATTGTCATCGCAAAACGCCCGAAGTAATTTCAATGGTTCGGGAATAGACATTACAACTGAACAGTACGAATAACATGAACAGAAGGACAATTTGCTTCCCTTGTCTTCTGTGGTCTTATCTGCTTTATCACTGACCTTTTTATGCTTGGACGGGGAGGCTTTGTCGGTGGAACACGGCTAGTCTTGGTTGAGTTTGTAGTCATGTTTTCTTGGCTGTGTTGTAAACGAATTCTGGAAAACTTCTGCTCTCTTCAGTGACTTCAAGGAAACCTTTTTAGCTCCGACACCGGATTAAAAATTCACTTTCAAGCGTCCTTGTCACAGAATACCAGAACTTTGTCACAACATACCCGGTTTTGTTTTGAAATGGAAATTGATGGAAACTGAAGATTTTGTGCCGGAGGGTTGTCGAGTCTGAGTAGTGGTTACAATTACAACCAGGCGCCTTTCGAAACACTGTGAATTCATTAATGGCAGTTTTATCATTGTGGGTCGTTAGGAAACGTGGTGAATTGTTCTGAAGCGGTTGCTTCAAACTAAAAGCACTCAAGAAAGAGGCAAATGACAATACAGCTTTTGTGTATTGAAATGACACAGTGATTGGGAACAACGATTATAACTGCCAATATCTATTTCTATAAAACAGGCCAAAGCAGGCATATAAGACTTTCCGGACGATTAAGTTCAAGATGTTTTATAAAGCTATTGTCGACTGGGTTATAACTGTGTTGTCTTAGATCAATTCATTAAAAAATATCTAAACCCAAATAATAATTCTCTCCGATGTAAACTACTGGAAAAAAACAAACAAACTTTGTTTAAAACATCCACGTCTAGAGGGTGCCTTTAAGCTTTAGCTCTAAAACAGCATGGATAGCGAAACATAAACCGAACCGACACAACGAGGAAACAAAGTCCTACAACACACATCTAGACTATTAAATATTGTGAAACTCAAAAAGGAGAAAATGCCACAGCACTTGTGTGTTAGAAACATTCAAAATTGACCTCTATTGACGGACATGTGCCCAGTTTGTTTTTGATAAGAAGCTCATAAATTTCCACGGAAGGTATAGAAATTCCGTCAAGCAGCGACAGAACAAAAGCCGGATCTCAAAATGAACCGATTTGGAATCAATATTCTTAAATGGTCTAAGCTCAATATCTGAAATGACAATCCAAGTTGCAGAACAGACGGGATCGAAAATTCGAGTTGTTTGTGAATAGCGCGTGGGGTATCAATAGCAATCTCTGTTTAATGTGTGTTAATGTCGCCGAACTTCATACCACGCACGACAGAGGGCACGTACTCAAGATAAAAAAAAATTACACCCATTTGTAGAACTACAAACCCGCAACGAAAATTCGTGATTGATGCTCTAAATGACATATCATTATATATCCTTTGACAAAAAAGAAGTTAAATTACTAAGTAATTTCTAGAATTTCTAGAAGCATTACGGTCCAAGACTTCAAATCACCGAGCGGAAATGTTTGGTTCATGGTCTTCAAAGCAATGATTTCAGTTTAAGAAGGTTGCTTTCATCGAGACTTCTCTCTTTCCTTTGCCTGACTTTAAACCATGGTCAAATCGTTACAAAGCGTACAGATCTGTGCTTGAACAATGATGTTTGACGGGTCATATGGTGTTCATGCACTCGCCATCGCTCCATGTGAAAATGATTTATAGAGGTATTGACTTCAGCAAGAACGTGAAACTATTGAACTCAATGGAAACCAAAAGCTCACACGCTAAAGTTAAAACCGTTCTGTTCATTTGCTATCTATATCTCAGTATCACCGTCTGAAATATAAACCACAAGTGCTAACAGTGACTGAACTGAGACACAACCGAATGCTTAGACTTGGAGCGGTTGACATTTTAGTTTTTTGCCATATCTGAGTCACAGAAGGCATTGACGTTCATGTCTTTTTTGCCAATGCAAATGAGCAATCTAGCATTGTGGCGACATTTGGTTTTAGTATTTTGAAGCCAAACAGCACTACAGCTTTCGTGCTGAGAAACTGACGCAATCCTGGACGTAAACATGTCAAGCAAATCACAACTTACTTCCAGACGTGAAGACTGAATCCAGGACATCGATCTCCACACTTGAGGCAAGGCTTTCCTTCGTCAATTTGCTGAAGCAGAATTCCCTTGAAAGAGAAAGACCGCGAGATATCAGTACAGTACTACAAATTTTCAGTGGGCGGTGTACAAAGATCATAACCATAGCGTAATTTTAGATTGTACATTCACCTAATAGTTGGCAAGATAGTGAAAGGGGCACTCGTGACTCGACAGCCTAACTGCCTCAAATATCAACGTAGAAGAGTCTTAATGATATATTTAGCATTCAGATGTATTGGACAAGTCAGAAACTTACACGCTTGCTTGCCGCCGACTTCTCATGGCTCAACCTCATCTCGTCTGCAGCAAGGGGGTCAGTATTTAAGGTTTTAGCGGGACTCGCAAAACCTCGTCCCCTAAAGCCGCTCATTCTTTCTAGCTGAAACGAAATACAACCAACAGGATTTTCAATCAGCTATCTGGTTTTCTAGCATAGTTTTAAGGTTAGTGAATTTTTCACAGCTGGGCGGGGCAGTCGGTGAAACCTCACGCCAGTGCGGGGTCAATTTCCGGAAGCCCTTAAAAAGAAGCTAAACAAATACCATTATAACAGGACGTAGATTTAAAATTTTAAAGCATATCACAACGTCAAGGAAGCAGTAAATTTTCTATACGTGAAATTATTTGTGAACTTTGTAAAAATTGCGCTATTCTTCTCTTCTTATGATCGGGTCACAGTCGCCAACACTCTCTAGATCTCGTCAGCTTTCAGCATTTTTTTGTGCAGGTGATCGATGTATTATCGTATCGCTCCATCAACGCATACAATTCCGCACACTATGTCAAGTTTAACTCTTTTTTTTTGCCCTTGGGGCGAGGGAACTAATACAAGATTATTTTATAATTTCTTTTGCAAAACTATTTGAAATGCTCTAACAAACCAGAAAGAGCGAAAAAAAGCGAACCCTTGTTTTCAGCGGGTAAAACATAACGGTGAGTGTTATGAGATAGCATGCTAACAGTAACAGATGCAGACTGACACACGTTTTTTTTTCTGATATCCACTGACGGGATGCAGTGAGCTGACACAGGTACCTCGGCAGAAGGTTTGGGAGCACCGAAGGACTGTGGGACCTTGGAGCGGCGCGAGCGGCGCGACCGGAGTGGTTGCTATGCTAAAGCTGGTGCATGTTTATGATCACGTGCAGTGAATTGTCTTCGTTAATTTTGCGCCTCCCTCGTGGATGTAGCCAAACCAGTTGCTTATTTTAAAAATATAATAAAATAGCGTCGCGCGTGTTTCTGTACAGTTCTAGAAACATGCTATGACGCCCGAGCCCGGGATTCTTGAGAAACGAGCCAAAATGGCCCAGTTACTCTTCCGTTAATTGGATAATACAAGTAAAACCAATCACCGTCTCGGCAAACTTTTTTTTCATTCATAAAAGCTGAAATGTCGTTGTTTTGACCCGGATTGTTTACTTGCAAGCTCATGACCTTCTTCGTTCGCGATTTCTATCCTGATTTAGAAGAAGTGCCTAAGCCAATCAGAGCGCGCGATTTATCGAATCTATTTTCTAAATACTCAGAGAAAACTAATATAAATTGTTAAATATAACTAATGATAAATGTATAGAATGAATGCACCGGCGATTTTTATGTGTATCAAGTTGTTTATTTTACTCTACAAAGATGATTCCGAAATGACAAGACTTTTGAAAAACTAGAAATCTATTGAATTATATTCCACGACGTTTTACAAAGAAACCAGTCACAGAGCCGGCACCCTCACCCCCACCCCACCCCACCCCACAATGTCCTTATGACGTCGCTCGTGGGCCAAATCTATATGCGACGCTTTCCTTGGCTAGTTACACGAGAAGACTATTGAAGACGATGGGGACATTGGACCATCATAAATGTTGCAACTGACTTACGAAACACTTTGGAATAGTCACTACGGGTAACAAGAACTCTGCTTTCAAATTGGCCTCACCCAAGCAAAATCATAATCCTTTGTTTTGCCCCTTTCCATCTTATACAATGTTTGTAATTACTAAAGTAGTATCTATTTTTAGATTTCCTTTTATTTTAATAAGAATGCATGCTCATGCACTTCGCGCAATTCTCGATTTTAGCTTTCCTTTTATGTTGAATAGACATTGGAATTAGTCGGTTTTCGACTTTAAACGTCACAAGTTTCTATTATTGTGTCTTTACAGCATTAGTTAACTAAAGAGGTCCCTCCTGAAAACCACAATATGTGACGTTGGCAACCACGGACTCTTCTTGTTCTTGTTCCTGTTCCTCCTGCTGTTCTTGTTTCTTTTGTTCCAGTTCTTGTTCTTCTTGTTCTTGTTCAGTTGTTCTTCTTGTTCTTCTTATTCTTCTTGTTCTAGATCTTGTTGTTGTTGTTGTTGTTGTTGTTGTTGTTGTTCTTCTTCTTCTTCTTCTTCTTCTTCTTCTTCTTCTTCTCGTCTTCGTCTTCGTCTTCTTCTTTTCTTCTTCTTCTTCTACTACTACTACTACTACTTTTTCTCCTTTTTCTTCGTCTTGTTGTTCGACTACTTTTTCTACTTTTTCTTCGTTTTGTTGTTGTTCTTCATCTTGTTCTTTTTGTTCTTGTTGTTGCTGCTGTTGTTGTTTTTGTTGTTCATTTTCTTCCTTCGTTCTTCTACTACTGCTATTACTTTTTCTTCGTCTTGTTTTCCACTTTTTCTACTTTTTCTTCGTTTCGTTGTTGTTCTTCTTCATCTTGTTTTTTTTGTTCTTCTTTGTTGTTGTTGCTGCTGCTGCTGCTGTTGTTATTCTTCTTTTTCTTCTTCCTTCTACTACTACTACTTTTTCTACTTTTTCTTCTTCGTCTTGTTGTTGTTCTACTTTTTCTTCTTCGTTTTGTTGTTGTTGTTCTTCTTCACCTTGTTTTTGTTGTTGTTGTTGTTCTTCTAATAGCAATCGCAATATTTGTGTACGCGTACGTGTCGAGGTAAAATACAGCACAGCAAATCTGTTTTTCACAGCATCCGGCTTTTTGTTTCATTCTGCTTTGAGCAAGCTTGTACCGGAAGGGCTGTAACTTCTGGTTATAAGTCTAGACTGTGTATACGTGAGATACACGCAATAACCACCTGACCTATACTGACTGAGAACTCGGTAATAGCAACGTTTTAATACCAAAAGAACTAAAGCGTACATTAAATTTTTGTGTATGTGTTCTTGCCTCTTGTACATTACGAGTGCATCCTTTTTGTAACTTCTAAAATGATCAGTGTCGAATGGTTATTTGTACGTGTAGCAGTAAATGTGTCTCGTTCCTCGGTGACTCGGGGTTGCGGGGCATGCGCAGGGCGAAGGAAACACAACGGGAGAAACGCAAGGGCAAGATGAAAGTTATATCAATTTTCTTCCCCCGCGTGGTTCACCATTTTCCGCGTGGTTTAGAAATCTTTTTAAGCGGCCGACAATTTGATTCGAATGTGATAAATTGAAAAACAAGGTAATGTGGGTTTTGAGACATACACGTGCAGTGTGTTTGGGAGAAATGCGTAGTCTGACAATCAAAAACTCGCTCAAAACTAAAGTCTGTGGAATTCGGTCTGTAAAGTTAAGCCTGGTTCACACTAGCGACATAACGTCATAACAACATGGACATAACGACATAAAGAAAAGATCAGTTTTTTCCTTATGCCGTTATGTTTCTATCATTATGTTCCTGTTATGTCATTATGGGCCATTATGTTGTGCTGTTCACACTGGTGACATAAAACATCGATACATGGTGATTTTTGCGTTTTCGTGACCTTGCCGTTATGTCGCTAGTGTAAACCAGGCCTTACATAAGCCCCTTCCGAAAGACTGGTTTGGCCAAGGCTTCAATCATAGTCAAAAATATTGCGACGGCCCCCCTCCCCTACAACAATGTTTAAACCGTCAAGAAAAAGGACTTTTTATGTGCGGTCAGAGTTTCCAACATTGAACAGGGGGCAGAGGGGGGGTCACACTATAAGTTTTTATATCGTTCCGACCGTTTTCATAATTTTATAATCCTAAAATTGTTTTAAGATTAGAAAGTATAGTTTCCGGCTTACACTTAGGACTTCGTCCCAGCAACTTTTGACCATGATTGAAACTAAAGTCTTCGTGGAATTAATTCGGTCTTTACAGTTACAACTTTTGATCAGACATTTGGCCTCCGAAAGAGTATCTCGCTGCTACGGAACATAGCGCCTTCGGAAAGATTGGTTTGGTCAAGGCTTGGTTTCCTTAATATAGAATATGGTCCATAAGCAGGACTTGTACTGTACTAAGCTAGGCCTGAGAGCTAGTGTGTTTTAACTTTTTCTCTGCAAAACCTGCAGGTTTGATTGATCGACCCTCTACCAAATTCATTGGGTATTTCAGTCGTGCCCAAACCTACTTGGCCATATTGACCACAGGAAGCCCGTCAGATTAGTAGTCAGCCTCCTGAAC
>JAOBRH010454265.1:0-10456 GCA_027575125.1 Umimayanthus parasiticus | reverse complement strand
TGTATGTATGTATGTGTGTGTGTATGTATGTATGTATGTATGTATGTATGTATGTGTGTGTGTGTATGTATGTATGTGTTATGTATGTATGTATGTGTGTGTGTATGTATGTATGTATGTATGTATGTGTGTGTGTGTATGTATGTGTTATGTATGTATGTATGTGTGTGTATGTATGTATGTATGTAGGTAGGTAGGTAGGTAGGTAGGTAGGTAGGTAGGTAGGTAGGTATGTATGTATGTATGTATGTATGTATGTGTGTGTGTGTATGTATGTGTTATGTATGTATGTATGTATACATGTATGTATGTATGTATGTATGTATGTATGTATTTGCGAATGTGTATCTGAAAATCATTGCATTGACTATTTTCGCTTGGACCATAACGCATTCTAATTTGCGTGTGTGTGTTGAGTTGAAAAGTTGAGTCGTACTTTATATGTATAAATATTTGAACGTACGTACGTCTGTATGTATTTATGCGTGTATAAACTTATAATTCACAATTATTCTCTGAAATCGAGGTGAATAGTAGCAGAATATTCTAAAAGCCCGCCCTATTCTCCGAGATTCAAGAGAATAATTGTATTGGCATATACAAACTCGGTGACAAGACAACACTTTCAAGAAAAGTAAGCATTTACAAGATTTCCTCCTCTATCACTACGGCAAAACGGGAGTTGAGTTTGTATCGGCCATTGTTTCACTCCGCAAATAATCCACCTCCCGGGAGGTGAACATTGTCCGTTAGCCAGAGATAGCGAACCAATCAGACTCCTTGAAATACCAACGTATTTCAAATGTTGTTAAATATTATCATTGTTATTGTTGTTACTGCTATTTCATTTGTTGATAGTGTTTTGCCGCAATTGTTATTATCATTATTATTATTATTATTATTATTATTATTATTATTATTATTATTATTATTGGTATTACTATTATTGTTATTGCGTCGAGATCCTGCGTGGCGCAGGAAAGTGCTGTCAAACCATATGAACAAATAAAAAGTTTATTAAGCTGCACTTTTTCAATCTACATCCACGCAACAAACCATTTTATTGCCAGCCGTTTCAAATTGCATTTATAACCCATCCTGAAACCTGGGGGAAAGATAGCGTACATTTGTTTAATGAAATTGAATGTTATCATTAGAACTGCACTAACAAATTTTGATATAATTCTTTGTCACTTGGTGCAGAGTACAATATAGAAATTCCATATGTTTTATCTAAGATCAAGAATATTCTGGGGCCAAAGCACCCTTCAATTTTTGCTTGAATATTATTTTCATATATTATTATTGCTTAACAAAATTACTTCGTATAACTTGCTGTATAGAAATTCAATTACTGCCTTTTCACTACACACCACTAGTATAGCATTTGGTAGAACACACGAATATTCCCAAAACAAATTAATCATGTTTTGGAAAATTGTAAATATCTAATGAGCAGCAACAGCTATCGCTGGAATGGAAATTGCAATTTATTCTCACTGCACTATTTTTTAGACCATAATTTAGAGAAAACCTTGGAATAAATGTTAAAATTCCCCACTGCTTAAATTTTCTTCTGGTTGAAGTTTGGCCTAAAAGATTGATTATCAAAAGACCGATAGGGTTTTCTTGAGAATTTTAGAACAATCTCTGTATACACGCTTTTTTTTTTATAAGGACCAGTAAATTTTGGCCGAGCCTCGTTGTTCTTAAGTTTTTGCACAATTTGAGCCTCAAGTGTTCTTGAATTGTTCTTTTCATCATGTCAGTTTAATATCACCGCAAACATGTTGGAAATTCAAATAGGGTTTTGCCGGCCGCGGGCAGCAAGTTAGGTGTACTAAAACACAGTTTTGCGCAAGAAATTTTCGTTACTCTCTTGCAACATCGTGTTATGTTTTTCAATAAAAACTTGCAGTTGCATTTGCATCTGAAGCCGAGCCTCAAATGTTCTTTACTTGTTCTTAATTTTTGGGCAAATTTGAGCTTCGTCGTTCTTATAAAATTGTTCTTATATAAAAAAAGCGTGTAGACAAACTTGTTTTCGACAAATAAATGCAATACTGTTTTTTTTCAAACGGATAAAATGGTTCAGTATTGGTTTTGTAGCAGCGGTAAAAAGCTTGCTCCCTGCCAAGATACAAATATTCTCGAGATTCATAGCACAGTTCTTACATTTCACAAACCGTTTAAAGTTCAGTTGAGTTCTGCGAGCATAGATCCGATATGTGCTAATTTCAGAATACGAACATTGGAGCTCAAGAGACAAGCACTGACCGTAAAACTTTTGAAAGTGTTTCAAGGAAGCGCGTTTTTTTTTTTCTTGCAACCAATCAGAAATTTGAATGACAGTTTATTACTCCTACAAATGAAAATCAGGGCCTTGTTTCTCCCAAGTCGATTTGCACTGACCAAAAAGTAAAATTTGTCCACTATTTGGTTAAACTTTTCAGACTGGTCTAGTTAGCTAACAGTGTAAGTGATCTGTATTTAAACAACATTTCTAAAAATAAGGCCAAGTAAAAAAAAAAAAAATTGGTTAGCGTCTCCACCCGACCATTGAAAAAGCGCACGACTTAGCTTTTTTTAGTTTTTATTTTCTTAGTTTAAAAAAAATGTTTTTTAAAATACTATTGTGTGACTGCAAAACTTGGTACTTTCCAAAAGAGCATGTATCTTCTCTATAAAATTGGTTTTGTTATGTTTTCTCTAGATTTTATGTATTTTATAATTTATTGTTTGATATAGATTTCTGTTTGCTGCATTCCAATATGTTTATGTATGATATGGTATGTCTGGACACTTGGATGCAATAACGACAATAAATAGGGATATGTTTTATTGTATCTTCCGAGTCGAAAAAAAGCACCTCCCGACCGACCATAAAATTCCTGAAGAAAGGGCACTAACCAACTTTTTTTTTACTTGGCCTAATGACTAATTATTTAATGGCTCAGAAATCGAAACTAAAATTTCGGCAGAATTGGCTTTTGAGCAACCTGGTCCAATGTGATTACGTTTCGTAAAAACAATAAGCTTAAAAAAGGAGATATTCGACAAGACTAGTGCTATCTAAACTGTTCTGCAGTAGACTTGCCTTCGAAGTCTCTTGTACTCGCGCATCACCAAGTCAGTGTACCCTCCAAGGTCGGCCCCAGTCTCCACGAGCAACACGGCACAGTCAAAACAACCGCTGGTCACTGCAACATGTAGTGGAGGCCATCCCGATTCGTCATTAGCGTTGACATCCACGCCGCATTCGATTAAAAACTCGACACAGTCAAACCGTTCCTTGGCAATGGCGCGGTGCAAAGGCGACTTGGAACGAGTGTAGTCAGGCTCGAGAACAGTTGTAAGAGAGTTTGATAATAGTTTATCAAAAAGCTCCATGCGGTCTTCGAAAGTAAGTTCCGTAGCTTCTGGCTCCTCCTCTTGTAGGGGATACAAATCGTGTTTTCCGCCGTTTTGGAGTAGTATGCTGCTGGGCGCGGAAAGTGAGCGCCTCGTTTTCTCAGGTTTTCTTTTTGTCACATCTCTGCGTAGTGAACCATTCCTTCTTATCTGTTGAAGATGGCGAGGGTGACCTTTCGAGAAAACGGAGGGGAATTCCTTTCTCTCGATGTCCGGAGACCTTTCACCGGGCGCCTCCACAATCTTCTCCATGCGGTTTGTAAGGGGAAGAGTGTAAACACGTGGACGGCTAAACGGTGGAATATCGAAGGCATCCAGTTTTTGAGATAAACTATCAATTGGACTTCCGTGATCACAGATGTCAACACCTTCGGAGTTGGACCCCCTTAGTTTAAGTTTTAAGTCTTTTCTGCCGTTAGATTCTTCCTGGTAATTGTTTGAGAGTTTGCCTGTTTTATTCTTTTCCGCGTGTTCTACTAATTGTTCTTTGTTTTCTTGTTTTATGGACAACAGGTCTTCCTTTTTGTTCTCACGTTTTGCATTTGGTGCTTCTGGTATTGTTTCAAACTTTTCGCAGGGTAGAATGATTTCTGGAAGTCTTATTGCCTCGATTGATGCTGCAGACTCGTTCAACTTTTCTTGTGTCGTTTCCATCAGCTCTTCTGATAAATTAGAATCATTTTTAACAGTTATGTTATCTTTTTCAACCAGTTTCATTTCTTCAGGATTTGAAGAAACCACTGTGGCGACAGTCTCCTGTGGTCTTTCTTCTACGCGCTCTTCAACTATTTTTCTGTTCTTTTTGTCGTCCAAATGCAAATCACAACACTTGGTGACCGCAGATTCTTGCAACTTGTACGCACTGTTTTCTGCGTTTGCGGTTTTAAGTTCACTGGGCAGTTGACTGTCCTGTTTTATCTCCAGTTTTTCCACTTCACTACCAGAAGCGCTTACAGTGATGACAGGTTTATGTGATTTATCAATAACATCTACTAATGGTAAGTTTGCGTGATCTTGTTGGCGTGATTCGCCTTCACTGGGCTGCTGTACATGTTTTGCAACCGTACGACAGGACTCAAAACTGTTATCTACATCCTGTTTTGGTTGCACTGTCTCTGAGGCTATTTTCTGTTCTTTAGCTTGTGAAAACAATTTTCCAGTCTCTCCATTTTCAAGAGGGCAGATGGAATCATTGCCCTGACCCTTGTCTGATTCTATAGGTTGAATATCTGCACGTACGTTTTCATCTAAACTTCTGAAACTGTCCTCGCTCGCTGTTTCACCGTCAATAACATCACTACAAACATTCACTTTTTCAAGAATCTCTTCGAACTCATTCTCGAACTCTTCACTTTCTTTTTCATTGAGGTTATCGACGCTAACAGAATCGAACTCTTTGTCGTCTTCCAACAAAATAATACCGTTTTCTGACAGTACCTTCTTTTCACTCTTTTTGTTTTCCAAACTGCTTGTTTTTTCTTGCAACTCTTTTTTTTGTTTGGGGATAATCATCGCAGTGCCTGCCTTAGGATGTGAAGGTTCTATGATATGATTTAAGCTTATTTCCGAACTGTCGATAATACCCGAGGATGGAAATGTTTCAAAGGTATCATTCTGAAGTTCCGTTGCGGCCAATTCCCTTTGAGCATTGTCTTTTTTATCAACTGTCTTCTCCAGCTCGTGCTCAGTCGAAGAGCTTTCGATAAGACTTTTGTCAACAAGTACTGACGAACTATAATCTCTGATAGCATCTGTTTTGTTCAGTATGTCGACTTGACAGAATAGTTCTTCAAGAACAGATTGAATTACATCCTGGAGAATATCCGGGGGATTTTCCACGTCGTTTGACTTCTCTTCAACACGTTTCTGCACTTCCGCCCTTTCAGATGTTATTTCATGTTGCTCAAATTGTGGAAATTCCTCCAGAAGTTTTTCATCATTTTCCCTCGGGGCAGCACTCGTTTGTTCAGAAGCACGATTTTCTGTAACGCACGGAAATTTGTTTGCTCTGTCATCTCTTACAGAAATTAAGTTTTCAGATTCATTTTTCTCATTTGATAATTTACCTTCTTTTGCCTTCACTTTGCTGTTTTCAATTGAGAGTTGGTCTTGCACTGAAAAATCGTTTATCAGGCACAAATCTGGTGACCCTTCTTGTAAAACTGGTTTACGTTCCTCCAAGAAGTCAAAGTTATTAGCGTTTTCAATCAATGTCTCATCCTTATTTTTTGGTAAATTGAACACCGTGAACTCAGTTGCTTCTAGTTCTGCACGTGGTTTCACTTCTGATGATTCTTCGTTCCGCTGCTCAGTTGCTTCTGTATGAATTTCCTGTTCCATTTCAGCTGTCATGTCATCACTTAGTAACAACTTCGCCGACTTGTCCCCACTTTTAGAAAACTCCACGGGTGTAGAGCCATTCACTGTTGTTGCACAGTCACACATGTAATTATTGGTTTGATCAAGGGAAACATTACCCCCTTGTGAAGTGGGGGTCTTTGGTGACCTTTCTGTTCTTGTAAGCACGATTTTGTCCACATTTTCGTGACTTCCATCCCGTCCCATATTGCCCGAGGGGATTAATATTTCAGAGTAATTCTCAAGATCTTTTGTGGTTGTCAAATTTTCTAATCCAATTTGTTCCTCTTTTTCTACAATTTCTATGTCTGATTCCGTTGACACTTCGCAGTTGGTGTTAAGCGGCAAAGAATTTGTGCAATTGCATGTTTTCACTTGTGTTAACTCCTCGTTTGAGTGGCTAATGCTTGGTTGCCCGCATTGTTCTTTATTTTTGTAGAACCCTTGAATCACGCTTTCGACACACTTCGTAATTTCCTGAATCTCATCATCTAAATCAGAATTTAAAGTTGCGCTTGTACTTATTGACTTATCAATGTCTAATGGCAGAGAGTTTGATCTAGTTGCTGAAAACATTCCCAGCTGATTAATATTTTCCAACGTGTCTCCATGGACCTCTTGTGTTGCACATTCAATTATTAATGAGCTCTCTGCAGATGTGTAATCACGTTTGCTTTCATGGCCTATTTCCATGTTGATATCATTTGATTTGGCCAGCTTTGGGAGGGATTTTGTTCGCCTTAGGGAATCGGAGTTTGATAACAGAGGCTCTTTTTGTCTGTAGCCACTTATTATCTTGCTAAAAATGTTTGTAGATGCACTCGGTAGCGAGTTTGATCTTAACGCTGTATTTTTCTTGCTCTTGAAATCCTGCTGAGTTGTATCATTTGTATTTTGAGAAACGTTGCCAAGGTCAGTTTTAGGATCTTGGCAGTTTATTGTAGCACCGAATAGTTCATCATTCAAACGCGATTCACCTTTCTTGTCATCACCACCATAAAAACCCTCTAGTCGAGATGGAAGAGAAAATCGTCGGCACTGTGTCGCAATGTTTTGGAACAAGATTATTTTTTCCTGGTTGATGGCTTCACGTTGCTCATTAAAATCAACTTCGTCAACTTCCTTTTGTTCAAGGAAACGTTCAAGAAGTGAACTTTTAAATCCTTTCAAAGCAGTCGTTCGCGGTGATTTCCTGTCTTCCTTCAACGTAGACTTCGAGTAGGTATCACCTTTCTCCGTTATGTTTGTACCACTCTCAAGTTTATCATCTTTTGGAAAGTTTCCCTGACTTTTAAGTTCATTTTCGAACTCTTCCCTCAAAACAGAAGGATTAAGAAACACAGGAAGCGACTGTCGCCTTGCCTGCTTGTCGCGTTTTATAGGATTTCGATATTGCGTATTCCTTCTAAAAATGTCGTGACTGGTTTGTTGAATTTCTAATGATTTCTCGTCTACAACACCAGCTAAGTCAGTTACGAAATGCGGGTCGTGAACTCCAAAGTTCACAGGAAGAGATTTTGCTCTCCTGTCACGATTATCGCGATCACGTTTCATTCCAGCAACATTTGAGCTTTCATAGAAGTCGTGACTATCTCCGTTAAACTGCACACTATTTGCCGTGTTTTCTTGCTTTGCAGGTAGCTTCACAACCTGCCGTGCACCGACTTGTTCAGGAAATACTCGCGCATCTTGGTTTACCTCGCTTTTCCGAATTGAATCATTTTGCAGTGGAGTTGTATCTATAGGTGTGGAGTGCCTCCTCTCCCGGCTATCCTGAGATTCAACTGCATGTGACTCCCCCTTTAATGTAACATTATGGCCACCACAACCAGTAGAAGCCACTTTCTTTCGGCGCGAAGAAAAAAGTGCGTCTGAAGTGAAGGAACGAAACAATGATGGCCGTTTATCATGTGATTTTTGGCTCTTTCGAAGGAGTCCACCGCTGGAAAGCTTTCGACGTGAAGGAATTTGCCTGGCGGAACTCGTCTCTTCTTCTGACTCAGTTTTAGTTTTGCTCTTGTTCTTGTTTTTGTCTTTTTTTGAATCTGCAACTTTTTCTTTCTCCTCTAAATTGTTAGACGCAGGAATCACATGGCGTCTCCATAATTTCCGTTTGGTCGAACCTTTAACGGAGGCCATCTTGCCTTTGTATAAAAAGAACAAAATATTTGACTGTGACAACAATATATTTTAGCCACTTAGCCGGCCTAGCATGACAAGTGGCTATTAGGGAATTAAGACTGGAGTAAAGCTGTATATTTTACTCCCCTCTATTGTTCTTTGTTATTCTTTCACAAAGAAAAATACTTGAGGTGCAAATTTGTTTTCAGACATTCATCAATGATAATACGCCATTTTGACAGGCACCTAGACAGCCTAATTGAGCGCAAAGCTATATATTTTGATGCGTCACTTTAAACCACCTTTGAAAGGCAAATACCAAGTGGTATTAATAGGGGGGTGCTGTTGCACATATTATTATTAAGAATATTCTAGTTTTAATTACAATTGTTTTATAGTTAAGCCTAATGGCGCCTAGGCTGGGCTAGAAATGTTAGAGTTATCTTTGGTGTAAAAACTCAAAGTTTCGTCGTCGTTATTAAGTCGTAATAATTTAGTAAACTATTAAACACCGAAAATTTAGCTCCGCTGCGAAGCTTAAAATAGACAGGGTTGTGTCCAAGGGTTACAAACCACATCTTATTTTCCGCATGTAATGAATAGATTATAATTTTAAATGACACATTGGAAATTTCCATATCGTAACGGGAGATTTTTCATTTCAAAGACATGAACAATACTTCATTTTCCATTGCCCTGTTGAATAAATGTTTTGTCTAAAAATCAAACATGAAAATAAAAAATATTTTTAAACCTTCTTTACATTACTTTGTTGTTTATACTAAACCACAGAATCGTTTTAAAGTTTGTTGCCCAAAAACGAGTATGTTTTGACACGACACTATTGATATTTAACCGTAGGAAATTAGAATTTTAATTTCCAATGATTTCAAGTGTTCTGTGTTCATTTTCTAATACAATCGACTCATTGAAGAGAAACTTTTTACATAACGTTGAAAAAGCCCTCGTGTTGTAAAACTTAGTTTCATGTTGATGTTGATATCTATATATTAAGAAAGTTGCCAACGTCCAAAATCTACAATTTTGGAAGAAGCGAAAGCAAGCGGATGCTTGACCGCCAATCCAAAAACCTACGCTAAAAGTATAAAGTGCAGCTGCAACAAGCGAGAGAAATTATATATTGCTATACCAACTGAGGCAGGTTATACTTGTATAGACTCACCTTCCAGTAATTTAGATTTCTTTCATGCAATAATAGACTTCTCGTTGTTTTGCTTAGAAAACGAAGACAATAAATATAGCTTTCATAAACCCCTACGGCTTTAAATTCGCTCGACATCTAAATATATCAGTTGACTCGCGAAATCTGCGCGCGCATACTGTAAACACACGCGTGCTACTTGCATGTCGATTACGATTATGCTTATTAAAAAGATATTTGTTTGCCTACTTATGTGCATGTGGTTTTTTGTGTAAATATAAGGGAAAGTAACACCTTTGCCTTTGAAGAAACTCAGCTTCAGTTAGACAAAACTGTAATGGTCATCTCCATAAAGGCCATAAAGCTACTGGTAGTAGTAGTATTAATATCTGTCAGTATTGCACTCGGACACTCGATTGTACACTCGTACTCAACCGTCTACTCTTTCTTGGAGTGCACTTAAATTGCTACTATTAAAAATAATACAAGGGCATTTTACAAATTTTAATTCAAGAAATTTCCTCCAGCAAGCGCTAATCTAGCAATTGGGAGCAGGGAAGATTGGGGTCATCTGCCAAGCTCCACACAGATGGTTCAATTTAAACGGCAGATTTACAGGGCAAAAACTTGGTAAAAATTGGCACTTATTATTTGTTAGCAACAACTTCGTAGACATTGGCATTTATTCTTGATTAAGTGATAAAAGTAAGTGATCTTTAAAAGAACTGGAGAACAGAACACAAAGCTTGTAATTTGACTATGGAATATATCAGACTCCAGCAAACTCTTATAAATTCTCCAATACTTTTATAATAAAACCACGAAAAGCTAGCTTGAAATATTTTCATGCCGAGTGCAAGGGCAGGGTAAATGGCACCCCCACTGCACCCCAAGTAAAATAGTTTCCACTAAATAGAAATCTGGCCTTA
This sequence comes from Umimayanthus parasiticus, assembly GCA_027575125.1. Lineage (NCBI taxonomy): Eukaryota > Metazoa > Cnidaria > Anthozoa > Zoantharia > Parazoanthidae > Umimayanthus > Umimayanthus parasiticus. Next base: position 475 of record JAOBRH010454265.1, on the reverse strand, counting down.
TGCGCCTAATGACTCAAGAAGAGGAGAGAGAAATAGAAAATACCCCTCCCCCCCTACGTAAAGCTAGGTACCACCCTGGAATTGGAAGGACGTTAAACGTGGTGAGCGAGCCAGGTGTAAGGGGATTGATTTAACAAGAGAGAATTTTAAACAAATGTAGGAAAAAGATGCAGACTGAAAATGGCTTGTTGCTAGGACACCAACAAAAAAGTCGTCTTATGGTTTCCTTGCATATACACGCCACAAAAGCATGTTCAGCTAAAACTTGCAATTGGTATCTTAGCCAGTTCAACTGCAGGCTGTGGAATATGAATGACGACAAAAACATCGTCGGATTATTGCAATTAAGTAAAAATTTGGATTTGAAAAAGTTGAATAAGAAATTGTTTCAATTTTGAGGAAAAGCTTGGTCGCTCCTTGGGGGGGGGGGGGGGGGGGGGGGGGGGGGGGGGGGGGGGGGGGGGGGGGGGGGGGG
>JAOBRH010454154.1:0-10459 GCA_027575125.1 Umimayanthus parasiticus | reverse complement strand
GATCTGGACTTTCCTTCCTCCCCCCCCCCTCCCCCCCGCGCCGGCTAGAGTTAAGAGCAAAATAAATGAAATACCAAGCTGGCTCCAAGTTGTTCTTGTCTATAAAGAGCATCATGGGAATTAGTAGTCTTTCGACAGCTGCTCCAAATGAAGATTGATAAGTCCTTTCGTCAAGAAAGAACCGCAATGGAATTTGAAATATGTTGACAGTCGCTCAGTATATGTAGACGGAAGCTTTTCAATAAAAGGAAGAACGAAAGAAAGAGAGAGAGAGAGAGAGAGAGAGAGAGAGAGAGAGAGAGAGAGAGAGAGAGAGAGAGAGAGAGAGAAAGTAGGGGAAGAAATATTACGTGGAATAAAAGGATCAATCAGAAACTGAATTAACGTGTTACTGATGTGTGTTGTGATGAGTTGCTTACAGCTTTAGAGAACCTTGCTGAAACACGACCACAAGACACTTGTTGCTCGACAGGTTTTATTGACTGTTATTACTGAGTACCGAAATCGTACAAGGAGTAAGGGCATCCAAACTGCTGAGCAATAGTTTTTATACATTATACAACTATTAAGTGTTCAATTAAGTGTTTTTTTAAAGTGTTAATTGCAGCTCATTTGTCCGTGTAAACACTGATGCAGTTGATTGACTAAACAGTACAAAATTAATTCACTTGATGCAAACCAAACAGTTAATCACAGATCACTCAATACAGTCAAAAATTAAATCAAAACTAGAAATTATGTACGTTCTAGAATCTTTTGTAATCAAACAATCATACATTTACACTTTTATATTTTTTTGGTCTTTTGGATTCACACATATACGATAGGCAATATACGCATTTCTCTGGGAATAACAGGTTTCAAGACAACAGCTACATTGACTTGTATAATTTACTTTTCATTTTTTCGCTAAAGTTTCACTAATGTGATTGACAAGTAATCGATTCTTCATGTATTTATAAATACATCGTGTATGCACTACTATATATAGACATTCGGGCTAACATACTTTCACCTAAGCAACAGCTTAATCTTGGAGTATTGGACAGAGTAAGGGCAAGGTATGGGGAAAAGGCGTGGTTGGAAGACGTAGGGGGATGGTACGAGTGAGGGGCTGGTATCAAATTTTAGCAATCTTTTAAATGTCAAAGATAAAAAAATATATTTTTTAAATTCAGAATGAAGTAGGAATGATAATAGTTTGTTAAGATAGTAATGGGACTGATAATTTTGTCAAATTTCTAACCCAAGGGACGAGACAAAAGACAACCAACCAATCCCCCCTCCCTCTCTCACCATGCCTGCACCCCCTCCCTCCACCCGCTCCACTCTACTGCGAGATTATTACACATTGGTAGTTGTGCAAGAGAAAGAGAGAGGGAGAGAGAAAGGAGAAAGGGGAGAAAGAGAGAGGTAGAGAGATCAACCACCCAACCCCTCTCGCGCATCCCCTCTCTCGCAAAGCCTGCACCCCCTCCCTCCTCCCGCTCCACTCTCCTTCGAGATTATTACACATTTGATAGTTGTGTAAAAGAGAGAGAGAGAGAGAGAGAGAGAGAGAGAGAGAGATACCACATACCGATTATACACTTGCCTGTGAACAATACACTGGCCTGTGAACGACATGAAGAGCTGGATAGAATGCTGAAAAAATCCTCAATGATACAAAAGCAAAGCACCCAGTGTCCTCAAACGAGCTGCTCTACTTCCCCAAAACAAAAGGAGGACGTGGCCTTAAGTCAGTGGAACAGTTGTACAAAGAGACCAAGATCAAAACTGCACTGCATATGCACCGCTCAACTGATCCTGTAGTCAAAACTGCAGCCAAAGCAGACCTAATCAGAATGCAAAAGTGAAGAAGATCAATAACAAGAGATGCAATTATCTTCGCCAACGAGATAAGCGTCGAAATCTCAACAAAACAGCGAGAGACGTCCTGACAAGAGCAAGGACAGAAGCGGCAGAACACAGCATTGAAACCCAGAAATGACAAGGAAAGCTAAGTAACAACCGACTGAATGATGAGAACATGGTTTCGATTGGCCTACTAACTGGGAAGATTGCCAAATGAGGCCATCCGTGACGTTGAAGAGATATATCAGAGATTGGTTCCAACCAAAGTGTACTACCAAGACAAATTGCGATATCAGGTTGACTCCACTATCTGTCAGCTTAGATAGATAGACAGATAGACAGACAGACAGCCAGACAGAAAAACAGAAAGACAGACAAACAGACAGAGACAGACAGAGAAAAATTTTATTGCAGTTGAAATCTATTCGAAATGATTACGTTTAGTGTTATTACTAACCAACAAATTTCGAAAATGACAAATACTGTCGTTGTGCTTTCTGTCTTTTATTTTGTAACTGTCAACTAATCCAAATATGCTTGATTTAAGATCAAAATTGTAAAACAACTGTTCGAGGTGATGTCAAAATTATGTTGCTTGAGATGGAATATTAGCCTGCTTGCCCAGTTATAATAGATGCCCGATGCAATTATAAATACAGCAAAATCTTTGAACTTTCTCACATAAATTTTTTGTGAAGGGACCGATGAATGTGATGCACTAGCCCCACATACATCATAAGGAAGGGAGGACCACAGCCCCATGATTCTATACACTGTCTTAAACCTTTTTATAACGTGTTTAACATGAAAATATATACCATGTGCCTTAAGCCTGGCCGAGGTAGTGTCCAAAATTCCGTTGCTTGATATGGATTACTTAGCCTGCCCGTGTAATATCATCGTAACGCTATGAGATACCAATAAATGAGAGCAGCCAAGTAAAACAAGTACCGGCATTAACAGTGTGGCTCAATCCCCTGGAGCAATTATCAATACAGCAAAATCTTTGAAAACTCTGTAATAAAAGTTTTTTGAAGGGACTGATGTAATGTAGGAAAGACTCACGGTACATTCATCAACATTAATGTTAGCCCCCCACGCCCCCAATGACTTAGTCACTGTCTCAAACATTTTTATGACCTGTATAACATGAAAATTTACACCATGTGCTCCAAACCTGGCCGCGAGTATCCTATAAGCTTCCCGGGCGTTGTCGGTGCGTGTAGTAAGTTCAGGACCGCTACCGCAGGCGCGACGTCCTCTGTCTCTGGGAACATCCATGGTCTGTGTTGTGGTAGGGGGAAGGGGTGACATGGGGGAATAGTCTGGATACTGAGGGGGTTCGTTTGCAAAATAAGAGGGTTCCTCTGCCAAAGAGGATACCTCAACTGTTCCATCTCTTCTGTCTCTAGGAGTATCCGAGACCTGTGTTGTGTTAGGTGGAAGGGGTGACATGGGGGAATTGTCTGGAAACTGAGAGGGTTCCTCTACAAAATGAGAGGATTCTTCTGCCAAAGAGGATACCTCAACTGTTCCATTTCTTCTATCTCTATGAGTATCCGGCACCTGTGTTGTGACAGGTGGAACAAGTGACAGGGGGGGTTCATCTGCTGACAGAGGGGTCTCATTTCTAAAATGAGAGGGTTCGTCTGTCCCACTTCGGTTCCTCTTCGAAAGTCTTGTGCCCGTGTATACCTCGTTTACGATGTCGGAAATTTTCACTTTGGGGGCACGAGCACGGTATTTGGGGTATCGTGAGACAACAATATTGACGCCATGATAATGGAATTTGTCGAAATAGCTCCCACCGACGATATGTCTCTCAAACGTCCATATATCGTTATACACTGTAACCAGCCAGTACGAGTCAGGGTATGTAGTCTTCAAATGATTAAAAATTCGCCTGGCTCGTTCGGAATGGCTTCCACTGCGAGCAAGTCCGGGAACTTCTTCCTTATACAGACGATCTGGAAACAAGAGTAGAATGGCTAAAATAGTTTTTAAAAAAAAAACAAGCTAATTCAACAACACGTTAAAATCTCCCGACGTTTCTGTTGAGTCACCAACCTTCTTCAGGGGAAGTGAATAAAAATGTAAATGAGGGGACACAGTTACCTATCAAGAACGTATTTTAATTGTTCTTGCCTTTTAAAGTGAAATATAAATATTTGTGTGGTAGCCGCACACCATCGTCCGGTTGATTGTCCTTTCCCCATGAACATTGATTTCCAAAGCCTGCAAAAAACGCCTTTCATGCCATCTTGGGCACGTGCGCATGAATTCAGCAAACTCCAAGGAGATTGAATGGTCCGTTTCTTTACAACATTCCGCCAGTGCTGATTTTTTAGTTTTACCTTTCTCAAAAGCTTTTTGTGTCCACTCTTCCTTGTTACAAACTGCCCTTTTTTTCACCTATCTAACATTTTTCACAACCTCTGCAAGGAATTTCATAGAATGAGGCAATGGTCTAAACTTTGGCACAGGGTCTCTTAGCTTTGGAAACAGATATATCTCTAGTGATCAAGCAACTTTTTAAAGGGTTAAAACCATACTCTCAGGTGGTATTTTCTACCCCTTCCCTCTCAGGAGGGGAGGGTTGTATCAAACCCCCATCAATAATTTAGCTAATTATGTATCAATTGACTTGAAACTAATAGCTAATTTGGTCATAATTATTAATCGATAATTTGTTTAGCTCTAATTGCTAATAAATTTGCATAATTAATTATTTTATGTTGTGACCTTGCCAGGTCTCTTTTGATACAAAAATAGACAAACTAAACAGCTCTAATGAGGAAGCAATAAATCGAAACCACGCAAAACAATTACTAATCAGTTTAGGTATTATACCAAAGTATTTGTATCAGGCTTTTAATTTGAGATTGCAATTAACATCGATTTTTTAAAGACTCTTTCAGATTTATAGAGGATTTGTACTTAAAGACTTGATTTGACCTATGATCGACCTAAATATTAAAAGTAAAGCACTTGACCAAATCTCTCAAGTACTTCACGAATATAGTCATTGTTATGACAAAAGGCAAAAAATAAATAAAAATCTATTACAATGTTTTCCTTGATTTACAAATGTACAATTCTGGGAAAAAGTTACTGTTGTTGTTGATTCTATTGTTGTTTCATAATAAATTTGTTTGAATAGCGACTGCGCATGCGTGGGAGGAAGCACATGACAACGCTGGCCAACTTCGAAGATGGCGTCCCGAAATCTGACAATCACAACAAGGGTGCTTGGTTCTCTCTGATAACCAACTTAATCAAGCTTGGCAGCACACTCAGCAATTCTTTATATTATAAACTATGGTCTCACGACACGTAGGGCATAAGTGTAACACAGAGAGGAGAAACAAAAGAAAAAAAGATGAAGGAAGAAAATTTATTTAGTGTGAAGCAATTGACGTGACGATGGCGCCAAGTCGAAACTGAATCGTATATTAAGGTTAACTCTTAAAAATTCTTAAATTTTTGTTTACAATGATCTCAATGAAATTAGCGAAAACTGTTGCGGCTCTCCCGCCAGTATATTGTATTCGTTTGCATACTTTTGTTTTGTTTATTGTAAACTGTATTAGACCTGTTAGGTTCAGCACAGTGCATTCGGATGCTCCCCGTAGGGCTTTTCAGCAGCCAGTCGTCAACAAATGCATGGGTTAGTGGTTGAGGGCCTTAGTCAGAACGCTATCAGCTGTTAACAATGATTTCTGCCCGAGACATAAGTTTGCGCCCTCAGTTGAAAGACCACAACATTGGGATTACCCTACTTTTATCAAGAAGTGCAAGAACTTCCCCTAGAATGTCGCGAGACCAACGGTTTAACGTCCCTCTCCCCGGACGATGTGGCAAAGAAGTTTGCGATAAGTTCAACCCTCGACCAGGCCGAGGATTGAACCAGGATTCTCCTGGATCGCAGTTAGAGATCTTACCAACTGCGCTTACCTCGCAAACACAAGTTGGATAAACACCTACCCACAGACTCGCAGAACGCAGATGCTGGTTTCCCCTGTGAATTTGTCCACTTCCCCTTCTTGCAGTAAATTGTGATTGGTTTCTTGAGGATGTAATCCCTATCACACGAGACCGCGCACGTATCTCCCTCGAATAATCCATCACACGTGACCTTTCCGTGCGGCACTGGGAATGTATCGGAACACTTCTCTCTACACCGCACCATGGTTGAACACTGCTGACGGCGCTTTACCAGCCTGCATCTATTTAAACCAGAGCACATTGTTGTAGGAAAAATCAAATGAAAAATGGACTTGAGAATTAATCTTCGCCGTTTAATTGCAACTTGCAACTTAAAAATTTGCAAATATTTGCCTGAAAAAAAATAACCCGTGCTATCAAATGCTGAAAGTGTGAATGAATGTCATTTACGAAACTGCCGTGAAGAATGGATATGAGAAAAGAACTCACAACTGACCTGCCCACCATGAATGGCTTCGTAGCTCAGTGGTTAGAGCGTCTGCCTCAGCATAGCAGAGGTCACGGGTTCGAATCCCATCGAGGTCTGAACTTTTTATCCAGGCAATTACTGCAACTGTGCAACTGCTTAAGTTGCAATTAAACAGAAAGATCATTTGTCATATCCAGTATTCTTTTTCTAAAATAACAATAGAAACTAACTTTCAATTTTTCAAAATCAAACGTCTTTCCACATTCAAAACTTACATTCGTAAACAACAAAGAGTACATTTTTGGCTATTATTTAAAAATTGGTCAAATTACTTCCGATCACTACGCGCGATCTGATTGGTTTTTGGACGGTCTGGGTTTCCCATAAATATATTTTATTTACCGGCTGGGAGGTCCGTATAGGGTAAAAGTGTGACCGAGGTCTGAATATGCTGACCGAGGCCTCTGGGCCGAGGTCACAGTTTTTCCCTATACGGACCGACCATAAGGCGGTAAATAACTTATTGATTTTTTCCTCCAACGGACAAGCACATCAAGGGGCGAACCAGAGGCGAAGCAGCGCAGGGCGATTTTCATAAAAAAGATTTATGAAAATTTTGGAAAATCTTTGGCAATCTTCAGAAACTTTTGGAAATCTTTGGAAACAGTTCACAAGTGTTCTCATTGTTTTTATGGTTTTTTAAAATTTTCGGAAAAACTTCGGAAATCTTCGGAAGCGTTTGGAAAACTTCGGAAATTTTCGGAAAACCTCGGAAACGGTTGAAAAGTAATTTTCAGATGTTTTTATGATTTTTTAAAAATTTTTAGAATTTAGGAAAACAGCAACAAGTCAAAATGTTACCGTGACCGTGGCCCGCTCACGAATACGCTAAGAACCAATCATAATTCAGTATTTGTTACTGTGACCGCAGAGGAAAAAATAATACTGATTATTGCTAATGACCCGCGCGCGCGCCAGAAACAGATGTGTCAAGTACGGCGTTCTTCCTCTAAGCAGTATATTAAATACTCGTTAGCTGCAAAAGTTCGGTCTTTACAGGAAATACAATAAAACCCCACGTATAAGAACCCTGCTTATCAGGAAATTAGAATAACTAGTTCTTAACCTTATTCAGACTGGGATTTTTTGGTATCCTTCTGACTGGGGGATCTCCATCAGTAACTTTTTTGCAGTTAGAATTATTGAGGAGATATTTCACAACTCACAGTTCATATCAAATTTGTTTGATTTCCATCTTGTAAGTAATGATATGTTAAAATTTTGGATTTTTACAAAATCTAGATAACCAAAAGAAGAATAGTTTAGATAGGTTTCTTTCTTAAGAATGATACAAAATGAAAACTCTGCTTTTACTACTAATAACAGTATGTGAAAGATATTGAGTAATACAAAGCATATTTTCCAGCGAAAGTTCGATGTTCAAACCACATACAAGCTCGTTAACTGAGACATTAATATTTTACTGAAATTGTTTGTCTTTAATGTTATTAATGTCACTAAAACGCTTTAGCTCTGTTTGAAACGTTTTCAAATGCAAATCAACTGGAAAAAAACTTGAAATTTGACTCAGTGCAAAGTACATGGCCACCATCTTGAATTTCAAATACGGTATTGCGCAATACTTATGATGTCACAAATCACGTGGGAAATTAATTAAATACAAAAATCATCGATCAATTGACATAGAGACCAAGAAATTGCAATCGTTTTAACTAATGGCGAAAAATATTTAAAAAATCAAAATTTGAGTAAACATGGCGTCAAAAATGGAGTTGCCATGGCAACAAATTACACCCTTGCCGCTAAAGTTTTCCAAAATCTTGTTCTCCAATAAATTTTAGTTAAAGTCACTAAATTCGGATGGTATTACCTAAATATCAAGGAAGTTCTCAAAAGTTGAAATCGGCGCGGAACTTTGAACCTCCCCCTCCGCCAGTCTGAATAGGTTAAAGAGGTTCTTATTTTCTCAAAATAAAGACTACTTATAGACACTAGTAGTTGAGATTGCCATGTAGAAGTTTCACTGAAGGAATACAGTTTTTTGTTGCTGTGTTTCTACAGACACATTATTTATCTGAATGACATTTCCAGGGTTCTGAGTCATTTTCATTACTTTGTGAAGAGCTTATTTCTTTATACATCTTTAGTTTCTATAATATAAGATTCTGCTATGAAATTCTAGCCTAAACAGGTTTTTATGTAATGATGATTTATATCGAAACTTTTAGCTTAAAAAGTTCTGAATTCTAGTTTCTTGTATACGGAATTTTACTGTATCAAACTTTGTCCTTGGCTCGCTATCGCTCGGTCAATATGGCAAGGCCTCAGTTGATATTTCCCGTACAGACCTCACTCTCGGATAATAAGTAGTTAGTATTTTCTCTTAAAGCTGTAATGCGAGACATTAACAACTCAAACTCAAACGCTCAGATTACTTACGGCGGACACGTGAGTACATGTTCTGTCCATTCAGGTTGGGAGTTCACCACCGTTGAGTCGTAATTAAATCCCAAGCCACGACACGTTTCGGCACTTCCGGATGCTGTGACACAAATTCCTTCCCAAACTCCTTTGTTAAACACTTCCACTTTTCCCTCGTACTCGGTTGGCTTTGGATCTGTTAAACGTAGCTTGGAACATGTCACTAATACCTGCCCTCTTCTGTTCAGTGAGTAACTTAAATATTGATTTCGATTCAATCTAACACTTCTACATGAGCGTTGTAATCTTGTGTCCGTCGGTGCAGAAGAAGCTATAGTCCATACTCCATTTTGCCAAAGTTCAAGCGTTCCACTTATCATGTTCCACTGCTCGTTCACACTAGTAAGTCTTGCTGTTAGCTCACACTTGTCCTCCACATAACCAACCCATCTTCCGTCGCTACAGACCCTTCCTCCTTGTGGTATCTTCCAATTACTCTCCCATCGCGATGGATGTTTCTTTTGATAAAATTTGTGACTTGGCAAGTAAAATATGTTACACTGAAGTTTCACACAGTAACCTTCAAGGGGGTTATTAAATGTACCATATGTTCTTGCATATTTCATATAATGGCAAGGAGCGTAACGACCATATGAAACTTGAGGAAGTTGTGGACAGTCCATGGATCTACATACAGGATTCTTTCCAGTCCAAACTTCGCCTACACACTCTCGTTCCCTACGCCCACGGAGCCGGTATCCTTTGTGGCAAGTGAAATGAGCCTTTGATCCTTCGCTGAATCCAGTTGCGGAAACTTCTCCATGAGCAGGTTTCCTTGGGGCCTGACATATTTTTACTTTTTTACAAGTAGGTAGGGAGGGAATCCATTTTCGGTCTAAGCAAGTTGCTGTCAGTTTTCTCTTTTTCTTGCGATAAGAGTATCCCTCATCACATTTCACTGTTCCGGTTGCCCCGTGAACTTTGTTGACTGAAGAGATAGCAGAAAAAGGAAGATACCAAGCAATTGCATGTGGAACTTGAATAGCGCTACAGGCTCTCTCCCTTCCAAAGGTTGTCAATGTATGTGACACGGCGATGGTTGTGCTACATTTCCTCATTTCAAGGCCAAAGACCATGTGAGCTTTTGGGTCTTCAGGTGAAATGACCAACAGTGATCGGCCGTTTACCTTTATCTTGTTGACACGGTTTGGATTCTTTCTCTTAAAGCTTATAACAAAAATATCTGCCTCTTTAAGCAATGAAGGGTTGTTTAGTTTTGTATTCCATGTCAAGGTTACTGAAGTAGGGGATTTAGAAGCAACCAGCAACTGAGAGTGTTTCGTAATCTCCTTGACTGGCCTTTCCATGTCTTCAAAACTTGAAGTGATACTTGATAGAGCAGATCCCTGCCACAACCTGTCCTTAAATGCAACCTTAATGTGTTGGTACTTGGTACTTACTTTCCAGTTTGAAATTATAACTGTCAACGGCTGAGCATAAAAGAGAACTGATGCCAGATTCGAGTTATCCATTTGCAAATGTAAGTCATTGCCAACCAAGAAGACACAAACCTCAGTAGACATTAAATGAACCAGAGAGAGAGTGTCCTCGATTTCATCTTCAGCATAGTTGTCAATCACTTTCAGTCCCGAACTTTTGTAAAGTATATACAAATCTCTACCCTTCCCTCCAACGAGCTTGTCATCGCCACCATTAGCAACAAGGGTATCATCTCCTTCAAGACCATAC
>JAOBRH010454043.1:0-10460 GCA_027575125.1 Umimayanthus parasiticus | reverse complement strand
AAATTTCAGTTTAATCACCAAATTCAACGTCTGTGGTGAATTGATGAAAAATCTGAAATTTTTTCCGCTGCTGCCTGAGGGCAAGATGAAAATCCGGAGTATTTTCACTCCTTATTACTAGAAAACTAAGCGTAATTTGAAACGTTAAAATTTGAGGCATATTCCGAAATTTTTGCCTTGATTCTTGGGGGAAAATGAAAATCCCGGGTATTTTGACTCCCATCTACTACTGTCTCAAATATTCTAAAATCTGCTTAGATCCAGAATTCAGTGTTACTGAAACGTATCGCTACAAAAAATAACAAATTCAGTTTTCCTTTTTTTAGAAAAAATTGAAAACTCTTGCAGACGAATAAATATCAGTAAAAAAAGGCTCCCAGGTTTCTAAATAACATTCTGACTCTTGAACTGCACTTCTAAGTGCGAACGAGTTTGTGTATTTGTAAATAATATATATGTTTTCTTTTTTCTTTTGGTTATCCCTAAACTATAAAGTGAACTTAATATAAGAACATGTAACAGATGTTTTATCTATGTGCTTTCATGCCCTGAAATACTATTTGTGGTGTTTCATTAGGTCTCTACGGTGTGACACATTCCTTGTCATATATGTCCCATAGGCAATAACCACATTTGATGTTTTCTCCACAAAGTGTCCGACCTGGGCCAAATCTGCACATGTACGCCCAACGCAATGCATTTCAGTCATAAAGTTCAGCAGTATGGATAAGATGGATAAGGAAACACAGTTGAACAAATGACTTTGACAGACTGTCCATCTACTGGGGTGTCCACAACTCTAATTTCATCCCACCAAATGGCTTGCAAATACGAATTCTCGTTTTCCATAAGAATTAATGTGGGTACAACTATCGAGAACCCCGCACGTGCACTTCGTTTTATTCTGATGAGTCCGGCTACGCGTCAACGCATCAGCTTTACAAATTCAAATAGTTACAACACAAACTTTGAGTTTGGGTTTTCTTTTGGTTTGGATTTGGGTTTTGTTAGGGTTACAGTTTGGGGTTAGGGTTTTGTTTGGGTTTGGGTTTGGTTCTTGGGTTTTGTTAGGGTAAGGGTTTAGGGTTAGGATTAGGGTTTAGGGCTAGGGTTAGGTTTAAGGTTTGGGTTAGGGTAGCCACTCTCTTAGGAAAAATTTGAAACAGTAGCCCAAATTAAAGATTTGACACGTAGGACACGTAGCACGCGTACACGTAGGGCCACCGTCTCACGATTTCGATGCGTAACAGGAGTAAAAAAAAATTCCGTTGCGGGGTATTCGATAGTTGCGCCTTAATGTGACTTGACAAATCCTTCAAATTGCAACCAATTTGAAAGGACCTTTGATGTTAATAATGACTTAAATAACAAATTTGCTGTTTTTATCGATTTATTTTTAACAAAACAGTTTTATTATTCAAAGATCTTTTTCTTATGGTTTTTGTACGATACCATGTTTTCCTTAGAGTTACCCAGTATATTAATCCAATTATTCGCAATCCACTTCTGCCCTCTAACGATGTCACATCCTCCGTGATAGGTCATTGGATCGATGTGACCAAACCAACCCGTATGGGGGTCCCTGAGGTGATTGTACCACATTATAGCCTTGCCTCGCCTCGGTTTCACGAACAAGTTTGCTTTGTGGCAATGCTTGCTTAGATCGCAACGGTATTTGGTAATTTGTGCCCATGCCTGTGCAGTACAAAAAAATATATAAAAACTAGAATGTCCAATACAGTTTACCACACATAAATCAAAGGGGCAATGACAATGGCTTTGTCACAAGTTAATATTGTGTTCTTCTGACCAACGAAAAAATCACAAAAGAGTCAAAACTTTTAAATCCATGTCATTCAGCCTCGAATTTATGCAATCCGTACTATATTTGCTGCGTTTTTAAACGGTAAAAAGATAGAACAACGGTAGGCTTTTGCCCCCTCCCCTGCCACCACCATATTTCGGCACACGTGAAACATAATATTTTGCTTTTTCAGTTCTTCCACTCCCTCGCCGCTATAAACATATGAGCCTCCCGAACTCAAAATTGCTTACTATGGTTCTGGTTAAATGCATAGCAAAGATTAACGAAACCCGAGAACCAATATCTTTCTTGTCCAGCTGCATCCAAACAGCATTTTTTGCACGTTCGATTAAATCGCATTGCTTTGTCATCATTTTGTAGCCCAATAAATACTTCATATAAATTTAAATATATACAATTCTCACCTGAAAATACGTGATATCTACATGCAGCGACTTTGTAAGTTCTTACCTCGTAGCTAAAAGTTTCGTTGTCAGCTACAGGGAAAGCAGTCTCGCCTCCTTCCTCCACATCATTTAGGAAGTACAGAATTGTGATGTATCTGCCAGTTAAATGGAATAAAACGATGCCGATTATTGATGCTTTTAGGAAGAGCACATTACCGTAATTATTTGAATAACCGCACTGGACGCTTATTTAACGTTTGGACCTTGAGGGTGAGTGCTTATTCAAGGTGGACGCTTCTTCCAGTAAATAGGGTAAGAACTAAAAATTTCAGTAACTTCGAACTTTTTAAAATTTTGACATTTCGGACAAATTCAGAAAAACGCTCGGTCATATTGACTGATGGTTGAAGCATAGGTGGTTTTTCAGAGATACAGGCGTGTGAATATTAGCCTGAAAGTTATACCCTCACCCCCCCCCCGTTCCATGGAGGCTACTCAACCCCATTTTAAGTGGGGTGTGCCACTCAAACCTTCAAACCCTGATGCTATTTCAGACCCGAAAGGCAACTTTCTATACCAGGTTTCAGACCCTGGCAGTGAAATGGGCACAAAGCCATTGCTTGCCCAGTTGTTTGCCGACATAGTTTTATTCCAATTTGTTCAATAACATAAGCACAGTTCAGCTATATATCGAAGTAAATTTGACACCGTGTTGGCGGCAAGAAGACATCGAAACGTGTGTGTTATATTTTAAAAGGTTCCACTTAAAAGTGTAAACTCACAAATTTAAAACCAACTGACACACTTCATCTATATGCCAGCTCCGAGAACGAGTCGGAAAGGGTTGCCCATGCAGACCCATTCTACCAACCTAACGAGAACTCTCTGCAGCCAAAGTTACGGTTAACCCTCTCAGACAATACGCAGAAAACGTATTCCTGCAGGTACAGAGGTAGACTTAGATGCAAGCACACCATGAAACATGCAGACACATATATGTACAGCTTCAGATACCGATGTAGGTATGGGTATAAGTACAAGTGTGGGAAAAGGTAAAGGCACAGTCAGGTATAGTTACCGGTACAGGTACAGACACAGTTATGGGTACAGGTAAGATATAGAGGTATAGGTACAGGCACAGTTGGCACTAGTACAGACACTGTTGTATGTATATGTATAGGTACAGGTACAAGTATGAGTACAGGCACAGTCAGGTATTGGTACAGGTACAGGTAAAGGTAAAGATACAGGTAAAGGTACAGTTACAGTTACAGGTACAAGTACAGGTACAGGCACCTGCCAAGAACACAAATGTATAAGTATTATTGTGCTATAGTTACCTGCATAACCGGCATTTACGACCGTCTCTGTGGTAGCAGCAAGGTGTGTTGGGATCGATATCCTGAGAGTCGTGGTGGCAGTGATAATGTCCTTCTGGTCCATAACTTACAACCTTGAGATAGCGAAAAGATAAAGTTATCGAATATATAGCAAAGCAATAAGCTAATTACTCTTCAGCTACGAAACACCTCGCCGTGATTTAGCAACTCGTAACGCACACATGCGCACATCGGCTTAGTTTTCTGTACCAAAAGCTAAAGAGCTTCAGGCCACCATGATGTCAAAATGTGTAAATTCCAACGTTAGTCTGCCAGAACGTCCAGAAAAAATTATAGGATAAACCAGAAGTGTGCTACTACTACAACTGAAAACCATCCCTGAACTGGAATACATATGACTTAAACGAACTTTCAACCTCCCCCACTCGCATATCCGTCGCAACGAGATGCCCAACTCGGAAATATGCGTCTGCCTGCATTGTTCCCTGGCGTCTGGTAAGCTGTCTGAGTGAAAGGGTAGGAGTACTGGGGAGCAGGTACCAGAAATAATTGAGCGGACCCCTTAATTTAATTACTACGAGTACAGAGCACCAGTTTGTTAAGCACCTGAGCCGAAAACATCATCATAAGAGGCTGGAGTGTTGTCGACCGACGTGTTGGGAAATGGTACCATAAGCAACTCTAGAAACGGCCAGCCTTGTGTCGCGGTGTTAGATTATTGAAGGGAACCCGTTCTTAAGCCATCAAACGAAAAAGGAAAGGCTTGTTAGTATCCGATCTGATGATTGAATTTAACCTACAGACATTTATTTAAGCTTACCTGCATTTCTTCGCTTCCCACAATGACTTCTAACGGCAACATTGTTAGTGTCGACACCCTGTGTTGAGAGAAATTGGCACCGTTAAAAGGCTGACATAGTTCAATGGAACAATGGCAAAAATCAGAAGCCGCTCTAGCAGGCTGACCAACCAGATCAATCACAGTAGAGAATATACTAGGGTCTTTTAGGGCTATGTTCCTCAACATATGCGTAACGCCATCACTGTCACCCTCTACCGAATGCGGTGGTGTAACAATTATCGTGGCATTTCGCTGCTTAGTATTTTTCGGAAGGCCTTTGCTTGGGTTTCTCTCTGCCGCTTGCAAAAGCTTGCATCATGCGTTTACCCTGAGTTCTAGTGCGGCTTTAGACCGGGCAGATCTAAGGCTGACATGATTTTCTTACTACTTCAAGTACAGGAGAAGTGTAGAGAGCAGCGAATGCCTCTCTACATCGCCTTCATAGACCAAGGCATTCGACCTCGTAAGTAGAAGGGGCTACTCGAGATTTTCAAGAAGATTGGATGTCCTCCAAGATTGCTGAACATCATCGCTTCCTTCCATGAAGACACACACTACACTGTAAGTTTCAAAGGTGCAACATCAAAAGCATTCCCTGTCAGCAGAGATGTTAAACAAGGATGTGCACTGGCTCCTACACTCTTTGGAATCTTTTATCTCACTGCTTCTCCAGTAAGCGTTCAGCGACTGCGATGAGGAGGTTTGCCTCTACACAAGAACGTATGGCAAGCTCTTCAACATTGCCCGACACTGAAGACAAAGGTTATTGCCCAAAATTCCGATAGGCCCTCATTCATCACCAACGATGGGCAATCCTTGAAGGTTGTACCGATCTTCATTTATCTCGGATCTACGTCTCCAGTTCTGTGAATCTCGATTAGGAAATGAATAGTAGAATTGGCAAGCCAAGCTAAACAGCAGAATTTGGAACAATAGCAAGTTTACAGAGAACACTAAACTACGGGTTTACCAGGCGTGCATTCTCAGTTCCCTCCTCTACGGCAGCGAGACAGGGACCACCTACAGAAGGCAGGAAAAGCGACTCAACAGTTTCCACCTACGGTATCTTAGGCGCATACTACACATCCAGTGGCAGGGCAGGATTGCGAACTCTGAAGTTCTAGAGCGTGCAGGTATCCTAAGCATATTCGCTATCCTTAGCAAGAAGCGACTTGCGTGGCTGGACACCTTCAACGTATGAACCCTGGCCGCATCCCAAAGAACCTATTGTATGGAGAACTAACAGAAGGCTCCCGTCCAGTAAGACGTCCCCGCCTCCGCTACAAAGACATATGTAAGCGTAACATGAAACTAAGCGATGTCGATGTTAACAAGTGGGAGAGCTATGCAGGTAATCGCGCCAAATAGAGAACAACAGTTCGAGAAGGCGTGATAAGAGCGGAAAAGAGAAGACGCACGGAGCAGGAGGACAAGAGAAGGAGACGGAAACAGCGGGGAACATCGTCCTCGTCGCCAACTAACCATCGTTGCAGCGATTGCAGGAAAAACTACCACTCTCGAATTGGCTTGCAGAGCCACTCCCAAAAATCCCAAAAGAACTAATGTGCTACCCATTGTCTCACAATACAGGAGGATGCCAGCCAACCATGCAACCAACCAATCAACCAACCATACTAGGATCTGCACTGAATCTAACGGGTTGATCAACCGGATAGATCCCCAAACGGATCTCTGTTTAAGATTCTCATAATTCCGTTCAACTTTTAATGTATTTGAATAATTTTTACACAAAGAAAAACAAAGAATATCACTTTAGCTAACTTACATTAGATTTCAGGGTTCACAAATAGAGATTTTCGTCAATTGTCCGAGAAAGATTCCCCCTCCTGTTATATACTATAAAAGAAAGAAAGAGGGACCAGCCGAGCAATACCGCAGAACCAAGCACACTGATTACCCCTGCCAATGTGAGTAATTCTCTAGGCTGACGCGTGTTAAGGCAGTTTTCTGCGGCTGTCTGGACGTAAGTGTAAAAGTGGGCCCGAAGTAGCAAAGCTACCCCCCCCGACCCCACTCGCATCCAGGGATTTTTGTGGTCCGGCAGACTTCATTTTACCTTCTGTCAAGAATAACTTTATCTCAACTAGTTGCTTCAATTGCAAATAGAGTGATTGGGGTGCTTGGTAATTAGTAATGTCGGGAAAATATTGTGACAGAGTTTCCTAAAAGGTGCCTTCAAAAGTGAAACCAAATGCGGCGAAAACCACCTGAAATGCGAATACGAAACACTGAACGTTTGTCCAAACTACAAAATGTTATATTAAACGAGATAGTAAGCGGTTCCACAAGACACGACCTGTCAGATTAATCTCTGAATGAAAGTTAAACGGAAAGTGAAGTCATTGAAGTTCGACAGGAGATCCCTTTCCTGTTGACGCGCTATATAGACTTAGTGACAATTGCGCACTACTCCCCAGAGGAAAATATTTAGCTAAACCATGCAAACTTACCAGTAAAGGTGCTGAAGTACTGCAATCTGGATGATGTGCTTTTCAAAAATGTAAAATTGTTCTTACGATAAATCAGAACACCTCAGTTATTGTTAAAATCTAACGCTATTTCAGTTCCGAAGCCTGGCGAAAATAATAACGAGTCTTTAAAAATCCTAGCAGGTTTCACTCAGAAAGTACTGGTACGCATACCTTGGTGACAGCGATGGCAGTAACAACATACAGCAACATAATAATGATATTATTAAAATAACATTTTTTCTTTTGTTTATTTCAAAACAGTACAACAGATTTACAGACTGCTGATATAGTAAAACGAAAATAAAAAAAACCATCAAGCCATTTGCATTAATGTAAAAAAAGTGGCAGTTTAGAATACTATTGAGCAAGCAGAGGACATGAGGTCCATTAGCAGTCAAATTACTGAAATACTAAGACATTCAACCCTCCCACAAAAATCCTCAGTCAGCTTAAAATCACATCTACGCTGAACTGCAAAAAGATACAGATTAAAAAACTATAACATAAAAATACTCAATTTAAACAAACTCGACAAAAATATTAAGACCCTGCGAGGATCATCGCCAACCATTAAGACGCAAATTTTCCAACTCCGTCACTGGAAGTTGGCAATCGATATGTGGCAGCAGGACGAGCTTTGGAGACTGTTACTAAATGAAGGATGTTCCGAACCGTTCATCTCTATAATAAAACATATAAAAAATAGTTATAGCGCAGCGTTATTTTTTCCACAACATAAAATTAAAACTCTTTCTAACAAAAAATAACATAGTTCAAAAGTGTTAGTAAGAAGTTCAAAGGTGTCTGTGTTAGCTATATAAAATCAGCACCTTTTATCCAAAGCCTTCATGGGGCTGTGGTCGAGCCAGGTCTGTTTGCTGTGACGACTTCTTGTCCGAGGTAAATCTTTTGCCATCTTGTGTAGATATCTCATGATCTTGTCTGTTTTTGTGTCCAAAAACTCGTTCAGATCAATGCCGCCTATTTTAAGAACAATGGAAAGAACACATTAGTAAGGAAAAATATTATAACCGCTATTTTTAATGAGTAAATACACTACTGAAACTTTTCTTTTCACTGATATGAATATAATCTTATAGTTAAAATTAATCAACCCAGACCCACTCCGTTACACACCTTTTGTGTTTGCAAGTCAAAGACTACCATGACCTCCATGACTACCAGGACCACCATGACTAACTTGACCACCATGACTACAATGACTACCATAACAACCATGACTACCAGGACCACCGTGAATACCATGACTATCTTGACCACCATTACAACCAGGACCACCATGACTATCTTGACCACCATGACTACTATGACTACCATGACCACCATGATTACTATGACTACCATGATTACCATGATTACCATGACTACCATGACCACCATGATTACTATGACTACCATGATTACCATGACAACCATGACTACTATGACTACCATGACCACCATGATTACCATGATTACCATGACCAGCATGATATAAGTATTTAGTAACACGTAACTAAGATTAGTTATGGAACGAAGTAACTGAGCAAAGGAGGAAGCATGACTAACCCACAAATGGCAAAAGAACGCGTGTGAGCAAATAGTGTAGGTAAATTCCGCAGATTCCATGTGTTCGTGCGAGTGCCAAGGGAGATTGAAATGTCTAGCCACAGGTTTAGATTGGTCTGATCCTTTGTTTTTGACATCAAGTAAATGTTCGCGAAAGCGGTCACCTAATTTACGGCCTGATTCTCCAATGTAGAGTTTGTTGCAAAGAGTACAAGTGATACAGTAAATGATATTGGAGGTTGTGCAGTCGAAATGGTCATTTCAGTACTTGATACGATCTTTGACACTGACCAATAAGACTTGGTTCCAACACGTGCAACTTACCAAAAAGACAGATGAATTCACTGTTAAAGAGGACACGGAAAAATTTCTTCGCCGTGTCAAACTTAAAGCTCATTTTCATGACAAAGAACAACCTTCCGACGAACCTCAAAGAGACAAATTCGAATCGCTCAAACCGAAGAAGTCTAATTGGAGACCACCGGATGGCCAATTTACTTTCGTTGATCTCTTTGTTAAAAAAATGCCGCGTAGACATCCAAAAACTAAATTTCAACAAAAGCCTCAGATTTTCAAATCTTTCTTAAGAAGAGTGGATTACCCACCAAAATCTTAAAACTCGGGACGACAATGTCATCAAACCAGCCGACAAAGGCGGTGCCGTGGTCGTTTGGCGCACCGACCTTTACAAACAAGAAGCTTTTAGACAATTGGCCGACACTAAATTCAATGCAAAGGTAAACAAAAATCTCACACAAGCTAATCAAAAAATTGTCAAAGATACCGTTAACAAACTAATTTCGGAACAAAAACTGCCCTCAACAGCCCGCAATCTTTTCGTCACAACACCTAACACATCTACATTTTACCTCAAACCGAAAATCCACAAACCTAACAATCCCGGTCGCCCGATCATTTCTGCCTCAAGTTGCCCAACAGAACTCATTTCCAGCTTTCTAGACAAGAAACCTATATAAACCTATATAAAGGACACGAATCATGCGTTAAACATTTTAAAACAATTTAGTTTCCCAGGCAACAACAAATTCCTCTTTACCATGGACATCACCTCTCTATATACCGTTATTCCGAACAGTGAAGGGTTTTTAGCACTTAAGTACTTTTTCGACCAACGCACCGTTAAAGAACCCTCAACCGACACACTGCTTCGTTTGGCTGAACTAGTCTTGACACTTAACTGTTTCACATTTCCGGAGAAATCTTTAAGCAAATCTACGGTGTAGCCATGGGAACCAAAATGGGCCCAGACTACGCTAATTTATTTGTTGGCTATGTAGAAGAACAAATTTTCAATCAGTTCGACGGTCCCAAACCAGAACTTTTTGGCCGGCGCTACATAGATGATTGTCTTGGGGCCACATCCCGGTACCCAAGAAAAATTGGAACGATTTATCAGTTTCTTTCCATCCGGCCCACAAATTCTCATGGGAAATCTCTGAAACCTCAGTCACTTTTCTCGATATCAACATTTCTGTCCAAGATAACAGTTTGGCAACCAGTGTCCACTACAAACCCACAGATTCGCACAGTTACTTACTGTACTCATCTTCCTACCCATCTTATGTGAAAGACTCAATTCCGTACTCCCAATTTCTCAGGCTCCGTAGACTCTGCAGCGAAGATTCAGACTTTAACTCTAAATGTGATGAAATGTCTAATTTCTTTTCCGAACGTGGCTATCGTGACAGCATCTTATCTAAAACACTCAATCGTGTCCAAAACGTCAATAGAGAATCTGCTTTAGAACCATCAGCCTCAAACAATGAAGAGCGAATTCCTTTCATCCTAACAATTTAGTCTCCAGAAACATGGTCCTCAGAAATTTTAAAATTCTACAGTCAGATCCGGAAACAGCACCAATTTTCCCTAATCTGCCACTCGTCTCATTCAAACGCGATTGAAACCTAAAAAATTCACTTGTCAGAAGTTCACTTCCTTCTAATCTAGAACCGGGGACTTTCAATTGCTCTCGCAAAGTTTGCAACA
>JAOBRH010453932.1:0-10461 GCA_027575125.1 Umimayanthus parasiticus | reverse complement strand
GAAAACCTATTTGCTATGTACCATTAGCCTAGAATACAGTGCAACTGTGAAAAAACCCCAAAATTTCCCAGTATTTTAAAAAGTCACTGAAAATCGTCACTTAGGCCGTTTTTGCACCGAGCTCTTCAATTATTGACCTCACTACTGCTTAGTCAATACAGCATGGCCTCAAACTACTAGTTCTCAAACAGACCTCACTCTCAGTTAATAAGCAGTTGAAAATCTTGATATATATACACTGACTTTGGATAAAATGGGAGTAACTTTGGCAATCACGAAATGAGGACTAGTTGGATTTGAAGCATTATACATAATGTCTGAGTGGCCCAGCTACTAAGACAGCATCAAAGGATATCAGGTGAACTGGTTTATGTTTGCTCTCACATGCTTTTCACATTCCTCCTTCAGCTTATCATATAACGGTGAGGCCATCTTGTGTGAGCACATGTTTTCCACAGCCTTGTAGAGCTCCTCCAGACTGTATGCAATAGCTTTTTTCTCATGGATAGCATTCACTGCTAACTTCAATTTTTCCCATGTCTCCTCTTGGAAATTTATGGGCAGGTTTGGCTTAACTATACAAAACAAGATATAGAATTGAATTTTAGATCTCTTTCGACTGGGAATTGTTATGCATGTTTTTTTGAGATGTGGCAAACCTCTCAAACAGTTTTCTTTGTACATTGAATCATATACTCCACTTTTCCTCTCCATCTGCATCATCAAGTGGTCTACATAACTGTGTTACACATAGGTCACAAATCCAAACCCACACACAAACCCAAATGGTTCCAACCCTTGTAACCCCCATACAGAACTTCCCATATAGAACCCCGAAACACAACTCTCAAAACACAACCCCACATACACAACCACTATACACAATCCCCCAAACATACCCCCCAAACACAGCCCCTCATACACAACCCCTCATACACAACCCCCCAAACACAACCCTCCAAACACAACCCCCCATACACAACCCCCCATACACAACCCCCCATAAACAGCCCCCCATAAACAACCCCTCATACACAACCCCCCAAAACAGTTACCCCTTGATTGTAACACATGAAAAGTACCAAAGCTGACCCACAGCTGTAACTCATTGAGCCCCTATAGGTAAACAAAATCCTTATTTGCTACATTTCACTCATGCTAGTACTGCCGCACTTCTCAATTTCTGCAAGCCTTTGTCATACATTTGTTGTTGTTTACACGTACCCTCATTTCTGATTCAGTATAAAATATATTCTCCCTCTCCCCTCCACAGTAAACATCTGCTACCCATAAATAATGAACAGTCCCTCATAGACTGTTCGTTTCAACAACTAAAGATACCAGTATAAAAATAATGCAAGCAACTATTGATGAAGTTCTTAATTCTTCGTAAGTTATTCCTTTTTTCCATAAACTTTAGGAGAATTTAATTGTTTAGTACAAAGATAATTTACATTTTTTCAACACTATCTAGACACTCCAGTTAGCTTTACATGTAAACGATACAGATCTCAAGTTTCTGCGGGCTAATAAATATATCTGAGCCAGTGCAGGCTGTAACATTCCATAATAACAATGGTTTATGGTAACATGTCAGTACCATTCCTGGGAAACCATAGAACTGAAATTTCTTTTCCCATAATGAAAGATTTGACAGTGCAAGAATACAACATTTTTGTGTAAAAGCATTTCCATTCACTATTCAATTTCAGGACTTTTATTTGTTTTAAGCATTTTCTGGAAAGATACCAAGATTATGGATAATTCCTGCCATCTAAAAAAATAGTTGCTGATCAATGGGTTCTAACTAGTGAGCCCAAGGCACATCGCAAAAATTTTGAAATCTAATAGACCTACAAAGGTTCACCATTTGTTCAAGGTGTTCGGAATAACACTGGCTGGTGAACCAAGTACCGTAATAATGGTGGACAAGGTATATTTTTTCGCTATACCATTTGGCATTTATATAAGCTGGTATTTTAGAGCAAAATCCCTTTACATCTGAGCAATAGTCAGACACTGGTGGTTAAGATAAATAGCCGACCCTCAAACTTCAACTTTGTATTTTACAACCTGTTTACAGCTACAGTCATGACATCTAACCTTTTTTTCTACAAGTGAGTATTTTCAGTCTCAGTTTATCCGAGATATTCCCGTGGTAAATAATAGCCCTCAAGTGGCTCAACAGTCACCACAAAGACATAGCACTCACTGTGTTGAAAACTTATATACAAAAATAAAAGAAAATCTATTCTTTATGCATGAAAGTATCTAATATAGAAAAATAGTCCAGAACACAAAACAAAACAAGCAGCAACAAAAATCTGATTTCGTTGTTTCCAGTTGAGCACTTGCCGTTTTTAGCCAATTTGATACTATTTATTGACTTATTTACTTAAACAATGTATTTATTTAGAATTCGGTTTCTGACCTAAAAAGAAAAGAGTAGTGCATTCCGGCAAAGCGTGAGTTAACTTAAGTTTAAGAGAAAAAAACGTATTTTGATAGGCATGAAAATTACTTGGCAAAGGTTTAAAGCGAGCGGGTACCCCAATGAAATAACAAACTCCACTGGGTGCAGTGTCGTGCGCATTCAAGTACCAAGTTAAAAGAAGTAATTATTTCGACTTGAATTCCACTTTCGTTTATGATCTTAAGTCTCATTTTGTCCTGGCTTTAAACTATTTACTGTTAACCTAAATACTTCCGAGCAAATAGAACTGATTTATAAGTATATCGAGTCATCACTCGTCAGCTAGATTCAAACATGCATGAACTTTCATATACACAAACAGGAAAGAAAATCTCCTGTATTTAATAGCAGGAAGGACCTTCAACAATTGATTCACAGCTACGCCACATCAAGACATGTAATGATTGTATGCATTTACTTGCTACAATTAAAACAACAAACGAATCTGATTAAACCGAGTCACTTACTTTTGAAATTCTTTATGACCAGCTTCTTTGCCTGGCCTGGTTTGGTCGAGTTCGCAAGCGGAGACCGCTCATGAAAATGATTGCCATAAGCAGAAAAGTTTGCCTTTCTCTGTGGTTCAGCCATGGAAGGGTTTTCCCCTTCAGTTCTGTCAGAACTTCCACCCGTTTTAAGCCTTTTAGGCGCAGGCAAACTGAGCTCAGTCGGCAGAGTTTCAGGGGTCCTCGTACCGTTTTTGACGTTGTTACTCAAACACCTTTTCTTGCTACTTCCCCCGTTTTCAGTCGCAATTGTGTTGTGTTCTTGCACATTTGATCGCTCATAGAGCTCAACATCCTTGCGTATTGGCAGCATTCATTCCTGTTTGGGCACTGAAACGCCCAAGAGCGAAATACTGAAGAAAGTTTGCTCTTTTGTATCACAAAACAAGCAAGTATCGCGCAAATTTCTGCTTCTAACCTTCAAACATTCGGAACCACGGGGATTGGGTTCTAATTTCCCAATTTCAATGCATGATGGGTAATATTTCAACTTTCGTTCTCAGGCCCCTTTGCGAGTTAACAAACAGAAAAAATCGGGACTCAATGTGTCAATCGGTAACTCGTGCTTATAAACAAAGAAACTTGCTGGAAAAGTGTTTTGCAAAACGCCATAAAATAAAATAAAGCTAGAAAGAATAAAATAAAAGTGTACAACTGGAGCACTGGTAGCTGGCGGTTTTTATAGGCAAAATGTCTGGAGAAGCATTTTTGCCCCTCCCCAATTTGACCAGGTATGTGGAAGCTTCAAGCTAAATTACGTCAAAATCGCCGGTTATTGGTTTCAATTTATAAATAAAAAAGTACCGTAGAAGCTAAAGGTTCACAAATATTTTGAGAATTTTTTGAGACAGTTTAGGACAAAAAGTGACGGAGGGCGGCGGGTTGCTAATTTTGAAAGAATTTCTAGTATTTGTAGATTTTAGGCAAGTTTGAAATTAATTTTTGGAGCCAATAGTGGTCAATGGATTAACGCAAACACGTATGCTATCCGAGGAGTGCCACTTGCTCGCTTAGGAGCAGTGTGTGTTTCGTTCCAATAACCTTTTTTCTTTTTAAATCTCGTCTCCAATTTCCTTAGTTACGACCAAAACTTGACTTATTCGTCTCCTTTAATAGCGTCCAATATGGCGATGGGACAATCGAGCCGTATTAGTTTTATTTAGGGTGCTTATCACCCAAATAAATTTCATTCAGTGGATAAAATCAAAAGAATTGTGTATAGCTTTAAGTAGAAGTACCTCAACTGATGAGGTGATTCTATGGTAAGAAACGGCGACAAACCAGCCGCATTTTCAAACTGTGAGACCGACTTTGCCGCTTTCTTTATTTTCGCTGCATTCCTCTGGTTCCAGGTGTAATTTATATCAAAATAAAATCACAGTAAGGTATAAAAAGAGCACATAATGGCAAAATTCTAGAACTTTATTTTGTTAAAAATATTTACAATTGGTTTCATTTGAGGAACATCCGGGAAATGGCACTTCGTGTGCAGGAAAGAAAAATATTTGCAATCCTTTCATTCAGTCTAGGTCAGTAGCATCCACCACCAAGGTAAAGCAAAAGTTTATGAAAACACTTTTTCGCCTGCTATAAAGTTTCGAGGAACTGAGACCAGGCCAGATATGTAGCACCAGTTGGAATAAAAGTAACAATATATCAAAATAGTCGGATTAACTTTCAGAGTACAGCTTTGCAACACACGCAACTGTAATGGAATCGTTAACTCACCGCTTTTTTAGTAAATGCTTTTTGCAAGTACAGTTTAGATGTAAAATTAAATGTAGTTCAGTGACAATACAGATACTGCAAATATAGGGTATCTTTGTACCTAATAGCTTTTACGACATCGGCTCTGTTGGTTTCCATAAAAAAAACCCCACGATTTCCGGTTCATGCTGATTTTGTTCTTATACATCGGGAGTTTTTTTTTGCAAAATCGGCCTAAAGATGTCCTTAGGGTGTTCTTAAAATTGTTTCTGAAAATTATATACTGCTTTAACAACTAATAGATCAAATTAATGTGCAATCACAATGTTATATTAAATGAATGGATACCAGCTTAACTGAATAAGTTAAGGCAATAATAATAATGACATCGCAGGAGGGTAGCAGTTTTGGTGCTTTAACAATATAGAGGGGTAGTAAGAAACTCGGCAAAAGTCATTTAAGCAAAATTTTAATCTTACTTGCACCGTTCAATTACAAAAATTACAAAATCGCGCCGCAAGAATTATAACAAGATCAACTCATGACACCAGCTCAATTGTTCTCCTGGACAAGCTTGGATGGGAGCAATTACAGATAAGATGAAAAAAGCAGAAGGCAGTGACAGTATACAAGACAATTCACGAGTTAATCCCAGTGTACCTACAAAATCTATTTACCTCCCGAAGTATATTATTTTCTTAGGGACCGGATCACGAAAATAAATTGTATCTAGCGAAGCCACGCACTGATTACTTGAAGAGTACCTTTTGCTACAACGGTGCTCGGGCTCCTTTGGAATAACCTTCCAAAGCAGATGAGAAACCTCAAAACTCTATCCAGCTTTAAGAGAGAGATACATAAAATTACTTTCAAATCGGATTCCCACTGACGGCAATCGTAAAAAACAGTTAAGTTCTTAATAGAATAATTTTATATGTAATATACTGATGATTTTACAGTGGATAAAAAACGTTTTATGTATGTGTGTATGTACCTATTTTTTACATAAGAACATTTTTTCATTTGTCAGGCTGAATTTGTTTTCATATATATATGTGGCACTTTGTTGACAAAAATTTCAGTCCGAGTGTTCTTAAATCACTCGTTCTTTTATGCGAAATTTTACTGTACTGCAACGAAGATTTAAGACCGGCAATGATTTCATCACGGACAATTCATTGCAAAAAGTTTAGGTTGGACATCAGTGCAAAATGTTTATTTATTAGAAAAGAAGGGTACCCGCGAAACATATTACGGGCATGGAAAATGTGTTTGTTTGTCATACCCAAAATTTGACAAGCCTGTGTGACAGA
Organism: Umimayanthus parasiticus; assembly: GCA_027575125.1. NCBI lineage: Eukaryota > Metazoa > Cnidaria > Anthozoa > Zoantharia > Parazoanthidae > Umimayanthus > Umimayanthus parasiticus. The sequence goes on along the minus strand of JAOBRH010453932.1, from coordinate 4,462 downwards.
CTCACCAAGAATGAGGGAATCACAATTTCAAGAGAGTACAACTGCTGGTAATGTGCATGCGCGAAGCCTAAGAATAAGATGACAACCCCGTGCGAAGGAAAGACGTATCGCATATTGAATACGGAATTTTTCCCATTCGTCTTAAAGTGAAGTAATACCAGCAACACTTCTACCCAACTTATAGCACAACATTGCAAGTTGGTTCGTACTGTTGCACACATTACCGCGTACTTGGCCGACACGCAACAAAATTCGCTGTTGCAAGTTGTGAATTGATGTTGAATAAAGTAAAATCAACTACTGCTCGTATCCAATAACTTCACCTTTATTTCTGCGCACGCGCGGGAACTTAGTGAGGTTTGGCGGGAAAATGCATACGCTGGCCTCGAACCTTTATGAGCGACTTTAGCAGCCGAGGCGGCACGCGCGGCAACTTGGAAAGGTTTGGCGGGAAAATGCACGCGCGCGCCTTGAACTTTTATTAGCGACCTTTAGCAGCCGAGACGGCAACGGCTTGGACGACAGCAGCTGAAAATATACTTTCTTGTTTTCTCTTTTCTTTGGGTATTATCTTGGTGTTCCTATAATTTAACCCTCTCACCCCCAAACACGCCATTTGACGTATTGTGGAATTCTCCTAAACTGTCTCTACAATTTCATTAGAAACAGGTTGGGAGAATTTTTTTGTTCACCTTAGATGAATTGCTGTAAATGATCATTTGCGTTATTCCCATTACCAAACAACTTATTTTGTGTGATAAATGTAAGGAGAATTTACATATTGATACACTGGTTGGGGTTGAAAGGGTTAAAGGGGATACAGAGCGCAAATAGCACGATCTGCAGCCGACTGTTATACGGCCGAACCAATAACACGGTAATTTGTTTTCATCGTTCACGTTAGAACTTTACAAAACCCGAAAGTCTTAAGCCTGGTTCATACTGCGGAGATAAGCATAAGCACAAGCACAAACGCGAGGCATACGCACGCGCATAAACGGCTTGGTTTGTGGATGAACGATTCTGCGCGTGCGCATTCCTGGCGTTTGTGCTTGTGCTTGTGCTTATCTCACCAGTGTGAACCAGGCTTTACTTTTCACGTTGTATTATTACTTGACGGTGACCAGGTAGTAAGCCTGGCGTGTTCCTACGTGCAATCGTTGTTTAAACTTACTGTTTTGTGTTTTCCTCGTCGCTGTCGCAGCACTGATTGCTAAAGGTTCCCAATTAACGATTTCTTGGGCCACAGGGACTCGATAACAGGAAAGTGCCCTAAGTCGGTGTCAAAATCCCAGTAAAGCTTAGCTCTAAGAACGCGCTTTCTTATTCCATTGGTCATTAAACAATAACAGTAACAATAACTGGCACTTTCCAACAATGTGCTATTGTATGTTTGTTTACGGATGGTCAGTTTTGGGGTTAAGGTTTGGGTTACTTATATTGTCTTTTTATCCAATGGGATTTTTCGTTCTCAGAGTGAAAGACAACCCTCAAAAGGTGCTGAAACTACTATAACAGATAGCGATTAGCGATAAGTAAGTTACAACTACTTGTATAGACTTCATGCATGTAATTGATTCCCCCAATTTCAATCCACATTTAATAGAAATATTACCTCTTGCCCCCTGATATAAATTCCTTGTAAATACAGAAGTATACAAGAAAACAATGTAAAAAGTAAAAAGGTGTATAAAAATTGCGTTGTATTGTATCTTTAGTTACCCAAGTTTCACATACAAACACTAACGATAAACAGCAACGACTTTTTAGTGTCTTCATCGCGCCATTGGGAGCTTGTATGTTTGACCAAATCCCTATCAATACGTAATTTCCAGACAGTAAAAAAGTTTAAAATTGATTGATAATTTGCAGATAGCTCAACATGAGCGATCAAATGTCTCACGCCAGTTCAATTACCGACATGAGTTATTTACTGAATTGTACTCACTACATTAATCATCAGTTGCCACACACAGCAAAGTAATAGACCACTTTCGAATCACGCTTCACTTCCTGCGAACTATAACCTGAAGTCGAGGCTTCGGGCGAAAAAATACAGCAATGTGCGAAAACTTGGAACGAAGCCTCGACTTCAGATTATTGTTCGCGGGAACTGAAGCGTAATTCCAAAGTGGTCTATTGAAAATAGCTCCGTCATTGCACTACTTGATCTCAGTCGAGTTACGTCACCACTTTCATTCCGACAGTTTTGCATGGAGTGTCAACTCACAGATGACCCAGGGGGGACCTCGTAGCGGAACACAACACTGTACATGTCACCCCCGAGTCGGTTGGCCAGCCATTTGTTCTTGATAACGGCCAGCTTCAGAGACTCACAAGTGAATTGTGCCTCGTAATTTGTGTGAATGCACCTAATGAGACGAAAAGAGAATCGGGAAAAACAGCAGCTCGTTGTGGTACCAAAAAATAAGAATCGTTAGTGAATAACACGGAACTTGACAGAAAACCGAACCGTGCAACACACCCTCATGCCACACGTGACACGGCTTTTCAGCCAATCAGAGCGTTCGTATCATATATTTACTTTATAAATAAAAATGTAAAAGAAAGGTGATAACCAGCAAACAGGAGCACAATGGTGAGATGAAGTGGCGTTCAACGATGACAAAAAAAGTTAGGGGGGGGGGAATTGAGTGTGTATTTGTTACCTGCCCATTCCTTCAAGTACCAGAAGATCAGCATTTTGACACTTCCTCGCAAGGTCAGAATCGATCCTCCTGCAAGACGAAAATACTGTAAGTACTCTAAACTTAATAGATCATTATTAGCTATGAAATAGTTTTCTATGTAACATGGCCTGAGGTTAGGAGAACTGGAGATGGGCGTAAGGAAACCACAACGCGCAGCTATTACATAATCAGACCCTTTCAGCCTCAAACACAACAAACGATGTGTTGCTAAATTCTCCTAAGTGGTATCTATACTTTCCTTTTAAACAGTTTGGGAGAATTTCCTTTGCACATCGGATAGCATGCAAAGTATGATCAATTCCTATATTCTCACAGCAACTGATTCAACGTATTTTACATTGATATTGTAAGGAGAAGATATATGTTGATAAACTTGCTGGGGCTGAAAGGCTTAACAAACACATGGTCGGCATTTACAAGTCTGAGCTTCAAACCCGTCTCATGTAACGACAAACAAGCATAACAACAATTCGAAGATCGCTTTATGCGAACACATGGAATTCCAAGCTCCTTTTTCATCTCTATCGCGCACACGTGACTGGTACACTGTTTCAAAAATCCAATAACAAATCCAGACGAATATATCATTCTCGTCATCGACTCGATATAAGATGGCATCTTATATTTAACCGTTTCTGGTAGTTTTTGTTATACTTCTGGACATTGAAGATTGTTGCTCCGTTGTAGCAGCAGCGATTTCATTGTTGTTTCTTTAAAAGACTTGTAGCTCTTGCTATGATATGATTAATAAAGAAAAAGTAACGACACCCTATCTGTTGAGGGTAACACCTGTTACAATGATGTAGCAATATTATGAGTATGTCGCACATTTGGAACAATCAGACAGACGGGAACAGTTCGACTGTTAGAGTAGTTATGTCTGACTTCAAGAAAGCATTTGATCCGATCAAGGGTTCATTAATGTCTTTTTCTTCTTTTTTTTTTTTATAAGAAAACGATGTTAATGAACCCTTGATCTGATAGAACATCGAATTGCTGAGAAACCGTCCTCCAGTACAAAGTACCCGTTGGAATCTTACACAGGATCATCGACTTTGGTGGTGTTTACACGACACAGGAACGAGTTTCATCATCGTGCGACACACATAGTTCATTCCACATTTACACCGAAGTTCTCATTCTGGGATGAAAGTGCCGTAAATTCATCGGCGGATCGAAAGTATGAGTCAGTTGATCATACCAACCAATCCACATGCCTAATTCCGTACCGGAATGAGCCCATGCCTCCATTACATGATACTTGTATCACGTGTGTCCAGATTTCGTTCTGGAACGAACATTTCGATCCGGTGCGACTACCGGGATGAACTCGTTCTGGAATGACTCGTTCCGGAATGAAATTTTAGTTGGTATCATGTAAACGAATATTGGTACTCAGTATGAAACCGGGATGAAGTCGTACAGGAACAAAACTTGAACCAGTATCATGTGAGCACCAGCTTTCTCACAAACAGGAAACAGAGAATCAAGTTGTACAAGATTGCCACTCTGAGTGGGGCTCCATGGCTGCCGGTGTACCCAGGGGACCAAACTGGGTTCTTGATTGCCACTCTGTGTGGGGCTCTATGGCTGCCGGTGTACCCAGGGGACCAAACTGGGTCCTTGATTGCCACTCTGTGTGGGGCTCTATGGCTGCCGGTGTACCCAGGGGGGCAAATCTGGTCCTTGGTTGTTCCTTGTAATGATTAATGACCTGAACGTAGAAGATTTAGACCTGCGGTAGTTCGTTG
>JAOBRH010453710.1:0-10465 GCA_027575125.1 Umimayanthus parasiticus | reverse complement strand
TAATTACTGTCATCGAGTGGAGCAGAGCTCTGATCATCTTATCTCCCATTTTCTGTTCGGAAGATTCATGGTATCGATTTAAATATTTCAGCCCCAGCCAGTTTATCAACATATATTCTCAGTATATTATCCGCACAAAATAAGTACATTATACTCAGGGTACTCAGTCTCTCAACTTGTTTACCAGAAACTCAATGGAGGCAGTTCAGGAACTCAGCAATACATGTCCGTCATATGGCTTTTTGGGGGCTGACAGGGTTAAAAAGATCAACTATGTCAGAGACAACGGCATCAAAGGAACACAAGAAAAAAAACCCTCTCAACAATTTGTTGACGAATTATTTGACTGAATTAGTTAAAATTCTGATCAGTTGATAAATGCAAATGGCGCATGTGTAACAGATGTTTAACAGGTCAAATATGGTGAAATATCTTACTCACTACCTGTCAGATTATATGCGCAGTGACAACATACCGCGATAGCGCCATATTTTGTGATGATTGTCCACTCCATAAACACCAGGCATCCAACGGTCACGTGACTTAATCGTCCTTGTATACGAATCCATCGACTGCCAATTGGGTTGAGGCGAGTAACTCGCACTCGATAGTACACGTGACCCCCCATGCTCACACCCCACATAACTCCCCCTGGACCGGACTCGATCTGATCCAATTTGCCTCCAATGAAACGCCAGTGTGAACCTAATGAAACACAACGTGTAGTTTGATCATCAAGGGTTGATAGGGTTTGTTTTCCGTAGTAAAGTTGGATATAAAGAAGACGTTTCAAGCGCTGGCCCTTCGTTAGAGCTAACTGTGTTTCGGATTACCCTCAGTTTGATACATAATCATTTTAAACAACACGAGTCGGGAATACTCAAGTTCAATGTTGACAATGCTGTGCTGCGCAATGAATTTATGAAATACTGGACGCAAGCTCCCATTAACATTTGCAAACACAGCATCCATAAATACAGGACTTAGATTGTTCCATTTACTACATTGAGTGAGTTCATTGTTAATTATATAAACTGGAAACAGTTTTAGAGCTTTGGACTTGAAATCCTTCTGTTTCATATTAAAAATAGTTAATATACCATTGGCAGATATTTGAGAGATATAACCATAAGAACTCGCAGTGAGAACCATTGTGTGTAATCTTAGACAACCGTACATTAAGAAATACGATGCAAAATCAACGTTTTTATCATTATATTCTCAGCTAATGGATATATAGCAAACTCGATCTAAATCTGATTGTTAACTGAAAACAAATCAGGAAAACCTTGTAAACTTGAGTGGAAATATGAGATACGCGATTTAGTGTATATATACAAAACTAATCCCAGTAATGTATTGTCACTTTTTGACTGCTTTTCCTAGGCCAATCTCACCTTGCGGTTTACGTCGCGAGACTCCATTTCTGAACACAATATGCCGATTTCTACTAACTCCCCAACAGCCCAGCTCTCCACACGATATGTATTTCAATTTTCCACCAATACGGCGCCACCCACTTCCCTTCGGGTTTCTCCAGGTGATGCCCGTACGGCAAAACACGATCTGACGTCTGTTGACTCCCCACACGATGCCAAACGGACCGGAGTCGATCTGCATAAGGTTGCCAGGAATACGCAGCCATCTGCTACCGACTCTATTTCGCATCGAGCCTGGATTTAACGATCGTACATTTTACATATTTGTTTATTTGCTATCTTTCTTGATTACCGTGAAATAAAAAAAACTGATGTCAAATATCATGACGAGGGACATATAACGGAGTTTGTGTAAATAATAACTATAAAGCATGGATGAAAATACAAAGTTATTGGCAACAGACATTACTGACCTAAATGTTTTTAGTTGCACAGAACTTAGGACAGATCTAGATAAACTTCCAGCAAGTAATTGTCAACTTCATTTTCTCATATATTATTAAATGTAAAATTATTTACATTACGTAAAACTAGTGAATTTTGTGACGCCCAGCATTTTTGTTAATCGATCTTTTGTACACGCTAGCCCTATACTATGGAACTCTCCTCCTTTAGCCATCAAGTCAAAGCCAACAGTTGACATCGACTAAAACTATTTTTCAAGAAAAGCGTTCGACTATTAATTTTATCTTATATTTTTTCAAATATTATTGGGAAGCGCTTTTGATTGATTGATTTACTAGTATAAGCGTTATTTAATTCATTATCGATATTATTACGTATTATTATTTATACTTATACTCACGCTTATCTTTATGTTTATGTTTAACTGTATGTTTCTGTCTATGTCTATTTCTATGTCTGTGCCTGTGTCTGTGTCAGTGTCTGTGTCTGTGCCTCTGCCTCTGCTCTATCGGTGTCTGTCTTTGTCTCTGTGTTTGTCTGTGCCTTTGCCTGTGTCTGTGTCTGTGTCTGTGCCTGCGCTTGTGTCTGTCTCTATGTCTGTGTCTGTGTCTGTGCTTATATTTACGTTTGTGTTTATGTTTATGTTTAAGCATAACACATGCGAAAACCTTAAGCTTATATTTGTTAGATGGTATTATCCAAAAGTTAAATGCAAAGTAAATGTATAATCAACGAGTAATTAAATAAACCAAATGGAAATTCTGCATCAAGATAACATCAGTTGTCACCTGGTTAAAAGTACGTAAACTTGTGCAATATGTAACATCCTTGTCAATATCTCCTCTTACCCATTCGGTAAAATATATGGTGTTGACGGTTTACTCCACAAACCCCGCCCTCTCCAGCGGACACGTGCCTCAGGCTGCCGTCAATATATCTCCAATTTTTCCTGTCCCTTCCTAGTTTGTAGATTCGGTGTTTTGTGTTCACGCACCAGACAGCTCGAGAGAGCCCGGTATCAATCTGAATCATGGCACCGGGAATACGCGTCCAACCACCTGACAACATTAGAAAGCAAAAACGAGAGGGAGTTTTGGTGATAGGGGTACACAGTGTGCAGCACTCTGGTGTTTCATACTCTAAAGGCACAGACACACGTTACGACATTCCATGCAATAATGAAAGCAATTGTTTTATAAAACTGTAGCTACCCTCTGCATGCAACATAACATATAATGTACATCCTGCCTAAATACTTGTTGTGTGCGTACTTATTGAAACATTCTGCTTGCTGCAGTAATTTGTTTCTGTTCATTGATCAGAGACCTCAATGAAAACAAATCTGAACCAAGCACCACGAATTTTTTATTCGTCGGAGTATAGTCGGACTGCATCGGAGATTTCTACCCAGGAATGCAGCAGACTCCATGCATCAGAAAAATACTCGGATTGAACGAGTATCGGAAGGTATTACAGGCCCGCTGTTATTATTACATCCCATCATATTTAACTGGTTCACATATAATGTGCAAAAAAAAACTTAGCAAATTGGCCACTTTGCATGCGCAATATAGCAAAATATTGGATATATGTCAGCGATATGAGGCCACTTGTTGTTAATTTGAATTGAACCCCACTTACGAAGTGCAATCTTCAACACAAAGTTGGTGTTATCTTCACCAACACACACGTCATCCTGCTGAGCGCACCGTTTAAAGCCATGACTAATGCAGTACTCGCTGTGCCCATACTTGCTGTAACTTTTCTCTGCGCCTTTACCAGACCAGCACTCGCCTGCAAGAGAATAGATATTGCCAAAACTTTTCAAACCTTCAAATGGACTTGGATGAAAAGTTTACTTAAAAAAGAAAGAGTTCTTAATCAATCGGTCTGTTTCAGCATAACAAACAACCCACCATTATCTTTGGAGGACTCATAGTTTGTTTCTCTCCCGAATAGTAACTCGTCATTAAAAGCTCTAAAGTTCTTTAATCAAAACTTCAAGAATACATGGGCAGAAATCAAAATACGAAACAAATCTGAGGTTGGTAATCAGTTCGATCCCCGGTACATATAGCAGTAGTATTTTAATTCACATATTTCTTATACATAATGTACAACGCAATTTCATCCTTTCTATTTGCACTGCCTTTACCAGTTGTAAATTCTTATGGCACAAGGATTCCCTATCAACACATATAGGCTCCTCGCCATTGTGTTATTGCTGCTATTATCATTATTGATTTACTGTTTTTATGTAAGAATATGTAAGGGTAAATACATTTTTCGAGTTATTGTTTCTGTTTCACATTTTATGAATTTTATATTTTACTTACAGTAAACGGACTCTTTTATATAAACGAGTCCTATAAAAGATATTCCTAAAGGGAGGCACTAAACGAAAAAATTAACGAACAACAAAATTCCCTTTGATAGAAGAGTATACAAGTCGGAATTCAATCTTATGTGTGGAACAATTGGCCAAAAATGCAAGTTTCTAGAAACTTTTGATAAAGAGTAAGCTTTGATAACAGGGACAAACTTAAATATACTCCATTATATACCTCAGTTATAAAAAAACAGTAATGCAGAGAGTTCTCTTGGTATGTTTCCTAAGATTTTTCACAGCTTCATATATGCAGCTATTGATATCCTATCGAAACAACAATGACTGTTCAAGACATCGATATTAATCAACGTTGACCATAACATACCATAGTGCCGAAGACCAAAGATTTTGTATCCCTTTGCACGTGTTTTCTGCATATCAAGCTTCTAATGTACGACTTCGTTGGGGGTCCCCGATGAAGCAAGGTTTTACTAAACTTCTTGTGTCCAGGTTCCCGATCGGTAAACAACATTTCAGGTATAGCGTCACCAAGTCTATCATCATAACAGCCGACCTTCTCCAAGATCAGTCCAGGACAGATTACTGAGAAAGTAAAAAACAGAATTTCAGTTACGAAGCAGGATTTTTTTGTACTACTGTTTACAAGCATATTATTCTTTTCCTAAAACAGAACCATCAAGTATATAACCAAAGTGCTAGTTACCTTTGCCACTGATCGGTGCACTCGATGGGTTACGAGTCGTGGCTACAGTTGGAACTTTAGTTGGCGCAATGTCTAGGAAAAAAAGTGACTGCATTAAGTACTTGGAAAAATACATTGCAACATTGTATGATGTTGTACATGAGAGGTTCGCAGATACTTTTATTCTTCAGTATTCTTTTATATTCATTTCAGTATTCTTTTATATTCATTTCAGTATTCTTTTATATTCATTTCAGTATTCTTTTATATTCAATGTAGTAACAATACATTGTAACACATGATCTTTTCAGCTAAAAAGAGTTTTAGGAATACATAGGTTAATTAATACTAATTAGTCATTTGTGAATTTCTGTGAATATTGTTAGTTTTTAATAGGATTTTATTGATGTAAATTTTATTATTGTAAAGTCACGCAATTCAATGTTAAACTGCAATATGATATAATAAACCTCTCTATAAGTCTCTCTATGGACTTCCTGTGACAAAGTAAATGCAGTTATAGATGAACTTTACAGGTCGCTAAAACTGGTGTTTTAGTATATGAAAGGACTGAGAAGCAACGGCGACCTCTGTTCCTACCTCTAAAGACACGAAACAAGAAGTTAGCGTTGTCCTCTCCAATACACAACTCCATGCTTCCACGGCAGCGCTTGAAACCAGCGGTGATGCAGTCCCTCGACCTGCCATGTGCACTATAAGTTCGTATCGAATTCCTACCGGACCAACACTCGCCTTACAACCTAGGCAATAAAATAGTTAAAGTTTCACTGATGAATTCGTTTTACGAAAAAAATAGTTTACCAGTTGTGAACGTTTGATCAAGAGAACGAAGAAAAAACACTTTAGTTTTTCATTTTATCGTGAGATTTTGAACGCTTCCATTAGAGCACAATACAAATACAAGTGCCTTTTCTGTAAACTTAACTCTGATTTGACTCAGACAGAATCAGAAGCTAGCAAAGTGCTTGCCCCCACTGCAGATCTACTAACAGTCTTTTATGCTGTTAATTTATTTATCGTCTTAATATAGAATCATTGTAAATTCTATATCTCTATGTTTTTAATGTTTTAAATTTTAATTCAGTCGGGCTGGCCTCACGGGGGCTACGAGTTCGTTCGCAAGCCCCCCCATCCTGTTTAACAAAAAGTCAAGACTTTCTTCATTTTTGTTTGGTCAAAGCTAGTAAAGCTTTCTATTCAGATACTTCTTACCATAATGCTGCAGTCCAAAAATTGTGCTCCCTTTTGCTCGTGCATTGCGGGCGCACCTGCAGATGAAGTCCTTGATATAAGCAAGGTTTAAATTTTTCTTCGGATAGCTAATACCGCTGAACCACTTGCTGGTACTGTCATGATCTGTGAACAGCAGCTGAGGCAGAGGTCTGAAAGCATTTACTCCTGTAGCCCCGCGCCTGTAGTTGTCAGCATAACAGCCAATGCGGATTAGTCTTACACCAGAACAGTGCACTGCAAAAGTGAAAAGCAAAACCGTGCTAAGTAGAATGTGACGTATTGATAGACTTCTTTAGAAGAGAACGGGAAGGCATTTTGAGTCAAGCTCTAAGAAAATATATATTTTCAATATTTTACAAAATTGAAAATAAACTGAAATCAAGAAATTACTTAATTTGAAATGTCGTGTTTTTGACTCATGTTTGGCACATGCATAACTAATATTGTGGGTTGGTTCCTTAGTTAACTCAACTGTTTATTCGTGTATGATATAGTATTATTATAGTATTATAGTATTTTTCACATAAACAATCACGTACCAAATATTCAAAGCAAACTAAATTGTCCAGTTGTCTCAAAAGAACGGTTGAGTAAAATTAAATTTTCGTAACTAGTTAGTTAAAATGATCCCAAACTTGTCAAGTGTGTTGTTTGTGTTGTTAGACTTTATTCGTTAGGAACAAGAACTCCATTGGGTGCTTTTACTGCCGGATAAAATGAACTCACGGTGCGGTCCACTGACATGTTAGTGATCTAGTAGACTCTCAAGTTTGACTACAACAACAAACTCGACTACAAGTGCGAGGTTTTGGCTCTTGAATTCGTAATGTCGACTGCAAGACATTCGGCAATTTTTGTAGTAAACTGGTAAATAAAGAACGGTAATAAAGTTTTGACCTTACAACTTTTTCTTGATTCTGTAACACGTTTGGCTGAGCTACGTAGTCTTGATCGTAATCTAATATTTATTTTGCACATCTAGACAGGGTCGAGTGAAGGGAATCAAATTATTGTACATGTACTTACCGTCACTGACTACAGATCGACTCAAATTCCCGATTATTATTAAAACAAACAGTGTCTTTAGATCCGCTTTTGCTGTCATCTCAACTTTGCTGTGCTTGCTCCAGCGAATGATGTAAAAAAGCTAGTTGCCACGTCTTACGTGGTGTCCATTCACGTCTTCATACAATGTTCATACAGGCAACCTTTGAAGGCAGATAAAACGTCTCTCGCTGTGCTTTCCTGGAGTATACAGTAGAATAAAAACTGGCTGAAATGCATGAATGGATAGTAGGTAGAAAAAAAATAAAACTGAATGAATTACTGGTAGTTAGGAAACTGTTTAAACATCGTGGTATATAGAGAGAGTAGCAAAATGAATTGATTGTTTAGCCTATCAGGGTATTCTAGTAGTTAAGTATAGTTAAAACAGATTAACGAGGAAATGATTAAGTTGAAATTGAAAAGTTAACATTTGTTTACAATTTAGATAACCTCTGTGGACCAAAAGAGCTAAAAGCAGCGTGTTTGTTCACTGTCGGTGTGTGCAGTCTCGCTGCAAAGTTGGTCGAAACGTGTTACGTTTACAAATTTTTAACTCGTATTAATCCATAAATAAATGTACCTTTAGTTAAGAAGAGGCTTGATACCAGATCCTTTTTTCCTCTTTGTTTATCTTAACTAAGAAGAACATTTATCGCTACTTTTCTTTGTTATGTTTGTAACCAGTTGTGTATCCCAAACTGTAACTCGTACACAGCAAAGTAATTCAACAACAAACATAAAACGATATTAATTTTACATAACCTAGCTATAAATAAATACACTTAGTTCAAACTTATTATCTCTCTACGAACTGAGAAAGAGTTAGAGTCAACTAAACTAGTAAGCTGTTCAGCACTGTGTTTTCTTAAAAGAAGCAACTGGTAAGTGTTTCAACAGGAGCTCTGAAAAGAGACTTTCAGAACTTCATTGTATTCCTGTTGTAACACCTGTTAAAAGAAATTTGACAATGTTTATATGTCTTTAACCAACACGTAACAAACAAAAGAGACGAACAAATTACAATTGCTGGTGATTTATCGAATTACGATCAAAAGTAACACCGCAAACTTAATGAGGCATTAGCTGCAGCAAATCAAAACACCCCCAAATCGGATAACAATCTTTGTCTTGCCTTATTTGGAGTGCACATAACAAAGTGTGTGTAGCACGACGGCGATATTCAGCAGGACAAACAGATAACCAGGCAGGCGCGTAGCCAGCCAGTTTTTTCTGGTAAGCCCGAGAGATAATTTTGCCTGTCCTGTACCTTCATTTTCCGAAATGAAAGAATTTGGATGAAGCAAAATATTAGCAATTCCTATCTAGAGCGAACATTCAACTTCAAGTTTTATCCAACGGTTCTACAACAAGACGCCTTCAAAATCAATCGCTTGAAAGAGAGAAAAAGGGGCTTTGGAGAAAGGAAAGACGCTTGCTTTTGCAATATTGAGCAACTTGTTGTGAAGGTGAAAAAACGACAACCGCTGACTGTGTCTTTGGCCGGTAGTCGGTAAAGATTTCGTAACTTTGTACTACGTTTAGCGAGAACAGTGTGTATTGAGTCAGTTGAATTATTATAAGATCAGCTAAATTTTACGCATGGTACTGAAAATATGGTTCGTAAAACTGAAGCTTCAAGATTTAATGTGATTAAGAATCGCAGAAAATTCCAGAAAGAGCCACAGTCCAAATTGGATTTCGTTCATACCATGTCAGCTAGTGGACCTGGAATGGTAAGTGAAGGAAGTGCAGTTAATTTTTTGACATTTTCAATAGCATTTCAACTTAGGGAAAACCATAATTACTCCCAACATGTGACAAAATTCCAACAACCAGCAACGGTCGGGAAAAGATCTCAACACGTGCTAGACAATCTAAGTTGTCAATAAATTTGCTCGTATACGTATGCAAATTTACTCACAATAATTACGAAAAGGAAACTATGCCTGAGCATTTACATCACTTGGGTTTCATGTTAGTCATGAAACACACGTCAAATGGTCAAGTTTGAGAAGCACCGCATCATGTGGGAGACTGGGCTTGAGCGTATTTGTTTTGATTTACTAATTGATTGTGTAATTTAACCAATCAGATTCGCTGATGGGGCATGATAAGCAGTGTTTTTGTGAGGCGAGGTTTTATGGGTGAGTGAATCGAGTGTTCAGTTTTTTCATTGTAATTAAACTTGTGGCTCCAATGTTAAACCATCTGGATGATGCATGGAGAGGTCTCATAAAACCCGTTTTGCAAGTACAGTATAGTTGAATTTTTGAGTTGCGGTGATCTACGACCGAAGTTAATCGGAGGCTAGCGGTCATTCTCCACATCAACTTCATTCAATAAAACCTTTTGTTGATGTATCACGAAATAGTTTTTAGAAATCAATTTCGCTATGACATAATAATGTGGCTCTTCTCCCAAACTACGCTACCATACTGTACAACATCAACGCGGTTTTCGTTATGATATTACAATATAGATTCGATTCAGTATAACGCTTCTTCTGTTCCGTGGTCCTTTGCTTTTAGGGATTATAGTTTTCATGACAACAATTATTCCAAACTGTGATGGAGCACTCAATAATTTTGTTATGTCACAAGAGTGATGAGTTGGTCTATTTCTCCCTATACTTTAATACTGCACTGAAGCTGCTCTTAACTTTGCAGTACAGATCCACTATAAAACCTGAAATGGCATATCAAATAAGAAGTACACCAGTACACGATTACGGTGTCTTGGAAGTTTGGTTACTTTTTACTCGTGCCGTAAGCGACGAGCCTAGGATTCGGCTCCGTCTGTTTGTTGCTGTTTTTTGTGTTGCGATTACGTTATAGTCAATTTTTTCTTAGTAATTTGAGTGTCCCTATTACAATATCATTAAACTAGTACTTAGGTGCCGCACGCCCTTACAAGCATACAATGTGTCTTGTAGTTTATAATCAGAAACTGTGAATCTGGAGTGAGAAAAAGACCGATTGATCAACCGTTATGTCTTAGAGTTGAATTCTCTTATAATATACAGCTCGACTAGTTCTGAGGAACAGAAATAGTTATCTCATGGCTGACTGACATGCAACATCTCGGCCGGTCTCAAGTTTGCCTTTTTAATGACTTTAGTCTCTGCCCACTTACACGTACATGGAGAATATTTGTGAAGAAAGGTATTTATTTTGTTTCCTACAGGTAGGAGTTAGGTGCTCATAAATCATTACTTTCCTGGTTGTTGCAAATGGGCTTAATACCAAGATTGCTCGGCGTGATGTTTTCGGCATGTTTTTCGCAAATAAT
>JAOBRH010453598.1:0-17330 GCA_027575125.1 Umimayanthus parasiticus | reverse complement strand
CCCCCCAAATTTGGACCGGAAGGTAATTAACGAATCTATTTTTTCAGTACAATGCAGGGAGTCTAAATTTTTGGACGAACCTCAGCCATAACACTCTTATACTCAAGATTCTATTAAAACAAAGAGTATGCTCACAGAAAACACCCATACTCCTTCAAGGATCATTTAAATTTCATAGTGGGTGGATATCTTTGAAGCAAAAAAACCTGAAAGGAAACTGGGAGCCTGAACTTCAAGTTTCCAAGTAGAAAGTGTACTTCTAAGCACAAAACTCTAAATGGGAGGGGTATGGGGATTTTTTGAAGTGACTATATTTTGTTGGAAAAATAGTTCCTAAGCTCTTAGAGATATGTAAGTAAACCTCATTTCATCAAAAAATTATCCTGGTATAAAAAGGTTTCTTTGTTTTTCTGAGAACTAATTATAAGCTTAGACTGTATTTTTGGGCAAATCCACCTACCCCTTTACTCCACAAACTAACTAGTTCTATGGACCCAGTGGATCACCACTCTTTTTATCCCTACCCCTCCCCCACATGTAACCAAAGTTCTTCAAGGTAATTAAATATATATGACACGTCAACAAAGACTGAAATATCAGTAATTTTTAATGTTGTTTCCTTTATATCTCTTTGAAAGGTGACATATTAGAAAATGCAACTTGAATTTGTACAGAAACAAATTATGAATTCTATCATCTTCTCCATGAGAAAATATTTGATGCCACTAAGTGACAGTCGCATATTTGAATATTTTCATTATTTATATAGTTACTAGACCTTTCCTTGTAGGCAAAGAAAACATGACACTGGATGCGAAAACTTGTCATTAGCAGACAATGGTGACGTGTAATAATTTATACAGATTGTTATTGTG
The DNA here is from genome assembly GCA_027575125.1 of Umimayanthus parasiticus. NCBI lineage: Eukaryota > Metazoa > Cnidaria > Anthozoa > Zoantharia > Parazoanthidae > Umimayanthus > Umimayanthus parasiticus. The sequence goes on along the minus strand of JAOBRH010453598.1, from coordinate 16,455 downwards.
ATTGTAGTTTGAGTCTATATTCTTGGGTCACAACCACAATGAAAACATAAAAAATGGGTACCAACAAACCACACCAAGAATATCTTAAAGCCAAACTTTTAAATGGCTCATAATTTTGGCTTTGAAGTCTTATGGACTGATCAAACTACCGTGATGAGGTTCAGAGTAGTACAGATGCTCATTTGATAACCAAGTGAACTCTTGTGTATTGTTATCAAACCTAATTGAGTTGGAATATGCTTAGATGTTCATGCCAAGTGTTGATATGATGAGAGATCTTTAGTTTGAATGTGCACACACAACTTGAAAAAAAAAACAACCAACAACCCTTACTTAACCCTCTTTTATCAAACTAAAATAGAATCAATACCAAAATGTAGTTGAAAAATATTAAACTGTTAAGCAGAACACATGTACCACTTTGTTTCCAGAAAAATCAAAGTGAAAAGATGTAGCTTGTCAGAACTTTTTTCCCATTAAATATGGTAAAAAATGCAACAAGACCATCCAAATGAAATCTATATTGAAAAATTTATCTTTTTTCTTCATATCATTTGTTATACTATCTTTTAAAAACACAAAGCTATAAAGACCCTGAAAATTAACAAATGCATGCAAAGAAATAGTTAAATTATCTGTGACTTCCTTTCTTGTTCATAGTAATAAAAATGATATCAAATACTTCGGTTGTGAAACAAAATTTTAAGCGTCACTCTGTGATTGGTCTAATTATTATACATAAACGGGTTCCTTGCCACCATCATCCTCAGCATTTACATCAAAGACAGAGTTTTGATCTACTGGACGATATTCCATGTTTCCTGACTCGTCAAAGAAACGACGGAAGGTAAACTCAAAAAACGCATGCTCAGGGTGCCGTGGCTTCTGTTTCACTTCACTGGTCTCAACTGGCATTGGTGCAGTTAACTCTCCCTCATCTCCATCACTGCTGCGCATTCGCTCCTCATCAACTGGGTCAAAGTTTGATGTGTCTGTTGCATACATGATTTGAGGCCGATAAGGAGCTGGCATGTTGCGCACTCCTCTGTCCCAATCAACGGTTGCAAAAAAAGGATGATCCTTGATCTCATCAGCTCCATGAGCTCCAAGCCTCATCTCAGGGCTTGTACAAAGCCTCAATATGAGATCCTTGGCTTCTTGGCTTAGCTTGGCCTGCTTTGGAATGCTTAACGTTGTTTTCCAGTTGATCACCTACAGCGTAGAATCATTGTCATGAATGAGATGTCTATATTATGGTAATGCATATTTGTGTGGGGATCAAATTATAAAACAAAAACAACATTTATTTGTACCATTTTATATTAAGTTAGAATTTAGTATAAAAGTAGGTGACTAAGCACCCAAAATAACTATGAAGAGCTAATCTGGTCAGGTGCCCATTATGTGGTAATTTTAAATATTGTGAAGGGTCGTAACAAAGAAGAAAACATCAACTATATAAGATACAAACGTGTCTACAAAGTCTGAATCTCTTGCAAGCTGCCCCTTTCAACTCCTTCCCCAGACTCCTAGTTTTACTGCTTCTTCTAGTATCACTACCCACAAGTACCCAGTATGTTTTACTTGCTTTTTGAAGATACTCTTAACCAACAATATGTCTGTTCTATCGACAATTGACCAGACCTTTTCCCCATATTTTGTGGTCTAAGGCCAAATAAAAAAATTAGTTGGTTAGCATCCTTTCTGCTAAATGTTTATGGTCAGGTGGGTGGTTTTAATTTTTATTTTAGTTTATTTTTTTATGTGATATTCTGACACTCTTTGTCCAAGTAAAGAAACTTAGAATTTTAGTTAAAGTCATTCATAGGGACTATCTCTGAGTATTCATATCCCAGTAGATCATGAAAATGTTCAGTTTTCAAGTCAAGAAAAAGGTCAGTCATTTTTTCTTGGTTGGGAGTGTTTTCAATGGTCGGACAGGGATGCTAACCAACTATTTATTTTTATTTGGCCTAAATAACAAATGCAAATGAGAAAAATGCTACATGTATTTTCCAAAATCAATAGTGTTTAAGTATTCCCAGCTGGCTCTCTTCTTATACATACATAGTAATTCTGTAAATTGGTACATTATATTTCACTTGAAAGAATAGTTTATTTTTCCTTTAAATAATTGAAACAGCATCTGATACAAAGATAATTCATTGTTTTAATAACAATATATTCAATAACTGCAGCAAAATTATTATGATATCAGGTTGTTTTTTGTCATCAAGACATCACTGCTGTCCCCTGATGAGAACTTTTAATGTGTATTGTAGCCTTTTTATTAATTTTACAGTCAAACCAAGTCAAGCGTTTTGCCCAAGAATCAAGATTTGGTTTTGTTGTTCAAAATTTGAATTCATTCTTCATATTCATTCTTTGTTCGAGCTTCACAACTTTAAATAAAAAACGGACTTCTCAAGCCAAGCCTTGATTTCAAAAATTAAGTTTGCTTTGATTACTGAACAATAACCTTCACTTGTCTTCTGCCAATGTTCTGAAAATATTCCGTTGAGATACTCAAAATTTTCTTGAGAATCATGTCCAGCTGTCCTCCCAGGCTTGCATTGATAAATTCAGTTTATTGTTTTGTTTTGCCTGTGTTTGACCTTTGACATAAATATTTACAAGGAAAAAATTAATTACATTTTAATAAGTATAAAGAATGAAACTACACTTAGGTACATACATTAAACAAAAGCACAAGGTGAGGCTGGCTATTGCCATGACTATAAAAAGGAACTGCTGTTCCAAAAATTCTGAAATGTTCTAGAATCTTACCAACAGAAGAACTCGTCACCACAACTCTTTTGCATTTTCCGCTTTTGAAAAAACCTTGTGAGGACAGATTATATCTCTTTTCAAGTTGAACTCATGACCACTATTGTTCGATACTCCAATCAAATTTGGTTATTCAAATCAAGGCTTGACTTGAGAAGTCCGTTTTTCAATTTCAATTTGAGAAGTTCGAACGAAGAACGGATTCAAATTTTGAACAACAAAACCAAATCTTGATTCTTGGGCAAAATGCTTGTCCTGGTTTGACTGTAATCCATTCCAACAGTTGTTATGATGTAGAACAACTTTGTCCAACAGCAAAAAATATATATTAATTTCTTAAAAACCAAATATAAGTTTTAACATCCCCAACCTCATATACTTGCCTCAACATTATCAACCGTGCAAGGCCATTTTTAGCAAAAACAATTGTTGGCATTTAAAATGTTTTAAGCACTTTGTAATTAAGTTTTACAGATTATCCATAACTCTTGTGCATGACAGTAAATTACACAGCCAACTTCTTAAATATTTTAATCTTAACATTTCACAGAAACTTTGTTGTATTACCAAGAGCAAATTAAGTTTACCCATCAACAGCTACAATTATGCCCATGCTTATAAATTCGAAAGTTAGGATACTTTTTACGAACATGTAACAGTACTAATTAATCAAAATGGCCACACAGTTTGTTTCTGATGTTTAGTATTTCAAAAGTAAGGACAAAATAAGTTTATAAAAACTGTATCAGCACAATATAATTAAATAATTTAAGTACTCTATCATCCAATAAACACATCGAAATCCCATTATCTGTAGAGCCCTGAAGGCATATAATTTAAATGCTGGAAAATCCTTTGAGATTGCCTTTGCAACAGATTCAAGTAAACTGAGGTATAAATGGTTTGAGATCCTTGCAAGTTTCACCAGATAATTTGAACTACCATTCTGCTAAAGACATATTGTAATGTTTTCCTCACAAGAATTAATGTTTCCAATATTGCAAATGAAGATCAGTCTCTACCCCAAATCCACTCCTGCTTCAGCATCAAAAAGAATCCAAATGAAAACTTCCCAATATAAACAGGCAAATTTATCTATATTCTTACCTTGAGTTGTGTCTCTGCTGGAGTTGGGGCTGTGAAAGGCGGCTGTCCAACGAGCATTTCATACATTATCACACCCACTGACCACCAGTCACATAGCTCCATATATCCACCAGTGCGCAGGAGAACCTCTGGTGCAATATAATTGGGTGTCCCAACTAATGAGTGTGCCTGACACCGCATGTGCTTTTTGAAGTGCCGACGCTCGAGTGGTTTCATGTCACTGAGTGATTTTCCTGTATGTAACTGCCATGCATCATACTGTTCCATCATACGTTCCCATTGTTCCAAATCTGGTTCCATACTGTTCTGGCGCTCATGATCTCCATGGTAATATTTGGAATCATGGGTCCACCGGAACCCAGTGCACAGTCCGAAATCTGTCAACTTGATGTGACCATCTTTGTCAATCAAGACATTGTCTGGTTTTATGTCTCGATGAACAAATCCCATTCTGTGTACTGACTCAATAGCTACCACCAGCTCTGCAATGTAAAATCTTGCAAGTTCCTCTGGGAAAATTCCAAATTTGCACAGTAAACTCATCAAGTCACCCCCTGGAATGTAGTCCATAACAAAGTACAAGTTCTCATCATCCTGAAATGAGTAATACAATTTCACAACCCATTCATTATCAGCCTCTGCTAGAATGTCTCTTTCAGCCTTTACATGTGCCACTTGGTTACGTCGAAGCACTTCAGACTTCCGAAGAATCTTCATTGCGTAGAGTGTGCTTGTGTCAGTTTTACGCACCAGAAGCACTTCACCAAATGCTCCAATTCCAATAGTTTTGATCTTCTCAAACATTGAAATATCCATCCGCTGTCTTCTTAGTCGCATATAATTAGATTCTTTCTGTGTTAACATCCTTCGCATCTCGCTCTGTGCCTCTTGGGAAAGTCCAACTTTGGACATTTCAACCTCAAGTTGGATTCTTCTTTGCTGTCTCTGTTCAGCCGATTTCACAACATTCTCAACATGCTGTTCCATAAAAAATTTAAATGCTTGGGGTGAACAGTTCTTTACTCGAGCTTTTGCTTTCTGTAGTGGAGTTGATGCTTGGCTATCAGTTTCTGATGATTGAGATTGACTGTCATCATCAACATCCATCCTGTCCGACTCAGGGGCCTGGTTAGGGTACATGTGACCAGGTCTAGTTGAGCCAAAATGGTATTTCACAGTTCCTGTTGGGTTCATTATACAAGTTGCAACTGCATCAGGCATACCAGATGAGCAATCTGATGAAGGAGATGGTGGAGCACTATCTTCATATTGTGAGCTCAGTGGCATGTCATCACTGATTGAAGAGTGAGGCGACGAGCTCCTCGAGTTGGTTCTGGCAGTTTGACTTGAGCAATAGCTAGAATACGAAGGGCATTGAAGCTGTGACTGTTGATAAGCAAAGTTAAAATCACAGTTGCTGCTTGGTCTCTGTGGAACTGGAGCGTAAGCAGGTGGCATCATATGGTCATATGACTGTACAAAAAGTGGAATTTGAACTTTTGAAGGTGATGACACAGGTGGCGGACATGAAACTTGTGGATAGTGTGGTCGAGGCAAAGGAGGCGGTACTGGTGAGTGGCGAATGGAAGGATTTATCTGCTCAGAATTCTGACTGATCCATGTTTGATTAGCCTGTGGCATTCCAGTAATGGGTGATGCTCTAACAACAGGACTCTGTCTGGGTGAGGAACTGTCAACATTTGTCTGTACATGAACGTGGAATGACATTGGTCTTGCTTGAACTCTTGATGCATTTGGTGAAGGGTGATTGACTTTGAGGCCATTACCAACACTACTGCCTCCATCTCCTGAACCACGGCCAGTAGAGTTGAGACTAACGACAGATGCTGTAACTTGGAAGTGTGGTGGTGGTGGCTGAGATATGGATACAAGAGGTGCAGCTTCTGAGGGGACTGGCATTGGGTTGCCTTGTTGGACAAGAACCTGCCTTGGTGTTGTGAGTGGTGCATTGGTTTGCCACCAGCCTCCCTGCACTTTTGCTCCTGAATTGCTGGACCTTGATGACACTTCCATTTTCGGGGGCACTTTTCTGTTTTGAGCAATTCCACCTTGTGCAGTGGTTACTTGCCAAGGTTGTGGTACAACTAACCCTTTAGCAACCCGCCACTCTGCATTTGGTAGTTCTGAATATTGACTACAGGTTCCTCCAGGCGAATTTGTTCTTGTCAATGGCTGGTGTACCAATGAAGGGTTAGAACCATCATATGCCATAGGTGAAGCTGGTCTCTTCGGACTGTTAAGAGAATCTTGTGAACCTTTCCAAGTTCTTTTGTGATGCTGCACTGCAGTAGTATATGGTGGTGGTGACTTCTTTGGCCAAACAGGTGCAGCCTTCACTGCCGCTTCCTTCCACTGTGGTACTGATGGGTTGCATGTTTCGGCAACTGTTTGGGTTCTTAGCACATCAATTGCAGCCTCAACACTGTGGCTGGAAGTTGCTCGCAAAGCCTGAGCAGCACGTTCCTGAAATTACAATGAAGCAGCATTTAATACAGTGAACTTTAAATAATCAAGGTGGCTTCTGGAAAGATTTTGCTTCTATGATGGTAGCTGACAAATGAAAACGCAAAATTATTCATGTTAGAAGTTTTGCAATGGTTAAGACGGGAAGGGGGGGGGGAGTTGTGTCCCATCTACCAATTTAAGAAAACCCTTTTAAAAATATATCTAATAAAGCACTAAGTATACTAAGAATAAGCATTGACATTGGAATAACGTATACCAAAAATCCAGTTTTCTGAGATTAGACAGATACTGATACCTGATGTTACTATAACTGCATGTTTATACTGACAAAATTCACAAATTGAAACCAACTTGAAAAAGAATATGTCTCCTCGCACTTATCCTTACAATGTTTTTTGCTTGGGAAACCAGGTACAGTTGAACCTCAAATATCCGATAGGCTGGATAATCCAGGGTCTGGATAATCGAAAACATGAATGTAAAAGAACAAAATTTTAAAACTGATTAAATTAAGAAAATAACATTTAATTGTGAAAAAACACTTTTAGAAATCGTTTGGAAAATAATACATAGTCTGCATCTTCACTCATTTGAATGTTCTTCAGTCATGTTTAGTTACAGTGTGTGCGAGCACTGTTTTTGCTCTTTGAAAGCAAAAAAGCCTTGCATTTGACTGTACTTTTTAATGCTGTAGTTTTAAGAATGATATTGCTGTGGATCTTGATCATGGGCTGACTAATGAATATTCATGACCAAGTTGGGTCCAGACGTCCAGAGAAAAAGTCTGGATTATTGATGTTCAGATAATCAAGTTTGGACTATCCCACTTGAAAGACTATCTGTAAAGATTCAGTTTACGGTAGATCTGAGGAAGCTGACCAGTACAAGCACTGACTTATTAAATGAATGTTCACACTCGGATTGTTCTGTGCTCATCATTGATTGTTCTTGTGCTTATCTCACAAGTGTAAGAGTTAAACTAACCAACTGCAACTGGACCACAACTGTTTAGATGCAATTTCAACATTAGCTGCCCAAGTTGAAGTATTTCTAAGAATTCAAAAACTGGGAATTTTAATAAAACTTGAAAACTTGAAACCTTTCTTGTTTGAAACTTGAGCAAGATAAAAGCTAAAATGATCAAGCAATGTTGACAATCTGACATTTGATATGAAAGTATTCAAAGATAAACTGTATTTTCGGCTTTGGGTGGGTCTATTTTAAGACAAATTTTTGCTTCGACGAGTTTTGAGCTTTTTATGACAGGGTTATCTTAAATGTGTTGGGACACTTAATATTAATATTATGGGGTTCAGAAGTAATTACTTTGTGCCCTATAATTTTCTTGCTGAATTGTTCAGCAATACAAAAAGACTCAGCTCATCTGTCAAAAGGAATCAATCAGCTGGAGAAACTCATCCATTTCAGTTCTTTGCTGACGGGTGACCTGGTATCTGAAGATTTAAACCCAATTAGCGTCATGGGGTCGGAGGTTATTTTTGTCTGGCAGAAAAATCCGCGTTAGGCGCGCGCTACGTGGGGACTCGATATGAACTCACTGGCTCAGATCTAAAATAATTCATTGCATAGCCGAATCTGAAGAATATTTCCTCAATCTAAACGTATGAAGAACAAAGCTTTTTTAAGTAAGATCAACATTTTTGATTTAGTGAAGATTCTAGAAAGTTTTTGGACGTGTTACGTAGTTGGCCCTGGCCGTCAGGAGCCCAAACTCATTCATGCTTGAAGCATAACATGTACAAATCTAACATTTTCAAGGTCAACCGCGTAGAAGCGCCTAGCAGAGATTCTTGCGTTTCCGAATACAGAGAAAGCCACAACATGCCAGCATAGTTCAGCAGCAAAAGAAAATCTCAAATCCGATACGGACGCGAAATATAAGCTAATGATTAAATATTATGTGATGTGAAACTTTATACATGTCCAAACGCGCGGCATGTATTCCGAAGATAAGTAATAACAATCTCTCTTTACTATAAGCAATTTATAAAAATAACACAGTCGAGAAATGACGAACGTATCTGTGTCTTCCCGAAATAGTAGAATACAGAGAAAATATTCCGTTGTTCCTTTGAGAACGAGATCGGGACTAAGAAACTGAAATATTAAACTCTTAACATACCGTCCAATCGCCCAATTTGATATCTAAATCTGTAACACATGATACAGTCTGAAAAAGAATTAGCCCCAAATTCGCGAAACATGTCGACAGCCAGGTCAATAAATTTCGAGGCATGACCGCAAAGAATTTCTGGCATAGTTCTGAAGTTAAAATACCTTCTCGACATATTAGTTTTAAGGGAGGGAAATCTTTTGTAGAATGGGCCCAACGTCGAGTTAAACTCGATACATTAGGGTAGCACTTACCTCATCAATCCCAATCGCAACCAGTTGTTGAAGAAATGACTGAAATTGCCTGTTCATAGTTTCAGCGGACGGGGTCGAGCATTCCGAGCACGACGAGTATCCAGATTCACAAGTTGCATAAGGTTCCAAGCTGTTCCGAATCTCTGCCAGTTGCTGAGCATAATTGTGTATACTAGATCGCCGGTTGTTGCTGAGGGAAAAACTTCGAGTTGCATTCGAAAGTTGTTGTGGTGCAATCGAACTCGGCATCGTCGAAACATTTTCAGTAATGGCTCCCGAAGTCCTCGTTTCTATGTTCCGTTGTGGTGGTTGAGAGTTCTCGGGCTTCCTTTTTAAATGTTTTAAGCTTTCTCTAATCTCACTCAACATTTTCTGACTGTTCCCAACATATGTTTGGCGCTTTGGACGAGTTTCTTGTTCAGCCATGATTAAATTATCCAAACTTGATACGCTCCCTGTCAATGTCAATTCTTAATAACAGCGGCGAAATAAATCCCCAAAACTTGCAGTTGTCTTATCTTCACTGCCAAAAATATCCACAACTAACTGAAATTATCGCCTGTCGTCGCAGTAAACTCAAAGATCGCCATGCATTCCTTTGTCAAATCATAGACGAGTACACTTTTCACGTCTGTTAACAGCAGAATCGACCCAGTTTCGCAATCGTGGTGAGTTGCTTGTGATTGTCCTTATACAGCTTCTAGCATTCTATACGCAGCTTCGCTTGAACGTCTCCCAGAGCCAAAGGACATTAAAAATTTAGGTTCGGGTTTCCCGGTGGTGGGTTTAAAGCAGCCTTCTCCTATGACCAACTTATCATCACGCAAACTCAGAAATCGTTGGCATTCCGCAAAAATCATTGAAGCGTTGTGTGCGAATATCGGTTGATTTGCCTTTCATTAAATCGCGGACATACACAACTTCCGACAGCCAGCCAGAATATGCGGGGAATGTTTAACCCTTCAGCTCTCTACGATGAATTTCACCCTACTATTGTCTGTCCAATCCAGCCGTCTTTACCTGAGAAAACAACACAATATTCAGTGAAGTCGACTTCCTATCCCAATCTTGCATTCTAAATTTATTGTTTGGTATGTGAATAGAAGCTGACATAAACCTCCTTTTTGACACAAAATTGGCGTGTTAATTGACACATTCTCGTCGTGCCAAAGATTTAAGCAGTGCTTTGATTGGTTAATTACGCCTGACGTCATAGCCAAATACCAGGTCAGCGGATCCACTTACCATGAGAAATGTTTCAAGTTTGGTTCCGTGGCGACACGTCTTGAGTTAAGGCTGTTTGATTTGATGGCAGTTTGTGCTTCATTTTTCGTGAAATAAGGATGAGGATCAATTTTGTCAAAACTTAACACCCAAGCAAACAAGACATATTACGTGAACTGATAATTGAGGCGGCACTAAGGAGCAATTTTAGTCACAAATAGATGCAAAGAGGAATGACAAATAACAAAACCACAAAGAGGTGTCGCATAATCGCAATGTCGTATCTCTGCCGAATACTTCCAGTGACCAAACATCACCTCTTGAACAAGCGTTCCCACCCACAGACCTGCAGTAGATTGATTTGAGTGTTTGGGGGGAAGAGCGATACCCAAGCCAATTATTACAATACGTTTGTGAATTGTTTAACGTTAGTTTTTATAATGTTTAAGCTGGTAGACTTAAATACGCGAGAAATAACACAGCGTTGTCGTTAAAGGCTTTCTTTTCAACAAAGCACTGCAATAAGATTAAAACAGCCCTGCTACCTTTTCTTGTGCTTTGGACACGCAGACATGTCATTGATACCACGGGTGTTAATTTTTTTTATAATCAAAACTACTACAGTATAGGATCACGATCTGCATATAAAACTGCTTCCTTTTTCTCAGCTTAGCGTGACTTAATTACTGGAAGCTTCAAATAATTATGAACAAGGTGCCGAAAATAGGAAAAGGCCCGGAAATTGTTGACCCGACTTTTGCACTCCGCTTTCACACGCAAATGAGTTTGGCCTTCCGCTTTCACTTGAGCCGAGTTGAGGAGTCGTTTTGATGAGCTAGCTTGTGTTTTATGAAATATTTTTTGTAAGGTCATCACAATATAACTACAAGCAGTTCGAGGCTATGATGTTATTTTCTTTTCCGATAACAGGTAACCTTTTTAATACAGTTTCTATGCGGTTCGCTTCTTTCAGAGTCTGAAACCGTTGCGGGGTGATAAAGCACGCGTCCCGTGCGACCACTGCTACGGAAGAAGGTGTGTCCGTCGTATCTGTGTATCGCAGTCGCACTGGCTGGGGACTGGACTTAGTGCAATTAATGGTTCCATATTTGGGCCATGACTTCCATATGAGAAAGGGGGGCCAGAATGACGAAAACAACACAGAAAGTTTCATTTGTTTTTTCACTGAATTTAAACCGGATGTTTTCAGAACAATGGCAAAACCCCTAAAGAATTCCAGAAATTCTTCTGGCCAATTTGCTTCACAGTTTGTCAATAAACATCAAGTAAACAGTAACAGGGTTCGTGTTGGAATGCTTGACGAAAAGACAAGTGAAGCCTTCCTCGTTGTAAACAGGTTAAGCGACTGGCCGGGACTGATATGCGTTGGAGATACCAGTCAGTTTTCGGAGCTCATCTTCTGACCCCTTCAAATGTTCGTCACCGCGGTCAGATTGAAACTGAAAGCTGTGCGGCTGTCCGTTCGACCTCAGGGAATACTCATTCGCTGTTTGGCGCAGTCTTGACAAATATGTGATTAAATATAGGCGCAAAGTGGCTTTAACACTGATGAGTGAAATAATATTTCAACGTATATCTAAAATTAGATCGTTAAAACATCGTTTTTTTATTCAGTGTGGCATTTTACAAAGTAAAGCAAAACAAAACAAAGCACAGTACAGTACAGTGCAGTACCGCACATCCCAACACACAGCGCAGCACAGGGGCGTAGCCAGAGGGGGCCCTGGGGCCCGGGCCTCCCTTTTCTGTTCAACTTCAAATATAACACTCACTGGTACGTCCCAGTCTGTCTACTAGAACGGAAAATCCTGGCTACTCCCCTGCAGCAAAGCACATGCAGCACAGTACAGCACAGCACAGTACAGCATAGCATAGCATAGCATAGCATAGCGTAGCGTAGCATAGCATAGCATAGCATAGCATAGCATAGCATAGCATAGCGTAGCATAGTGTAGCATAGCATAGCATAGTATAGTACAACACAGCACAGTACAGCACAGCATAGGATAGCATAGTACAACACAGCACAGTACAGCACAGCATAGGATAGCAAAGTACAACACAGCACAGTACAGCACAGCACATAACAGAGCAGCCACAGTACAGCAGAGCATAGCATAGCACAGCATAACATAGTACAACACAGCACAGCACAGCATAGGATAGCATAGTACAACACAGCACAGTACAGCATAGCATAGCACAGCATAGCACAGCATAAGATAGTGCAACACAGCACAGTACAGCACAGCACAGCATAGCATAGCATAGCACAGCATAAGATAGTACTACACAGCACAGTACAGCACAGCACAGCATAACATACTACACAGTTCAGTACAGTACAGCATAGTAAGTACAGTACAGTACAGTATATAGGAAAGTACCCAACCCTACTTTACTCTCTTGTTCTTTCGATCGCTTTGCTGAGCTAAAGCTGGTACACACACATCACGCACATTTCTGCCCACATCGCTCACACCACTCGCTACTCACAGCAAATCCTCTCACTGCTTGTTCTGGTTCTCGGATATAAAGTTGCAAAAGCTGAAGGTGATCGCAGTCAACGCGTATACAAATTACCAACACTGAATGACTGATGTAAGTCTAAGGCAGATCCGTTTTGCCAGATTTTAAAGAATGGTATCACTGCGCTGCAGCAGAGAATGTAGAACTTTGAACTTTTTCAATTTTTTTTATTACCAACACTACTCCAACTGGCAAATACATCAGATTTTAAGAAGTGCTATCACTCCGCCGCAGCTGAATGCAGACTGACTTTGAACTTTGTTTTCTGCGGTATTTGCGTCATTCTGACGTAGTAGGAAAGTTTTAATAGTGAAGGAAGACCTAGCTCCGCAGCAAGTGGTTCCGGAGAGTTTTGTCTGATCATTTTTATTCTCGCTAGTTCGTCCTGAAAAAAAACACACTAAATAAATAGAAATCATTCTCGGCGCAGCCTCAAAAACCATGACCTGTCAGTCAGTTTAAGATAACCTTCTGTCAAAAGTCATTGATATCGAGGCAGAACAATTCATACTCATCTTGCCAAACAAATATAGGGTTTGTTTATAAATGACTTTATTTGAGAGAAAAGTGTTTACTGATTTGAGAAACAGATCAAGATCTCGGAACATTCCGTTTTGATGTGAGCGAGATTACTTGAGTTACTTCGGCATCTGCTTTCACTGTGAAACAGGCTTCAAAAGCGACACAAATAAATAATGTAAACAAAAATTTTTAATTAACACGAAACGTCAAAAAACGTTTATGAGTTGTGTGAATATCGAGCTTTAAATATTTACAGAAAGGAAAAACCCGACAAAAACTGAAATTGCAGGATGAAGCAGGAAAAGACGTGCGGATCAGTTGCATAAAATTTCGGTACATTTGTTCAAGTTACGTTTGACGTTGGTGCACAGGGATCTAGTGGGATCTGAGGGGATTGTCTATGGGTACAACTGTGACCTAATGTTTAGTATTTGATATCGACGGTGGCACAGCTTTTCGGTGCCACTGGACCCATTATAACAATATTTGAACTCTGTGTACAGTTGAAAATATTTCTTGATCAACTATCAGCTTGTTGTGATAATGGTAGCAGGTGTTTAATCGGCTCGAAGTTGGAACGCGGATGTGCGCATGAACTAATGGCGCACGTGTAGACGTCACTGACTGCACAGTTCTTTGAAAAGTATTCAACTGTCGACTGACTAAGGGCTCAACGTCAGCTTCACACCAAAGCCTACTACATACCATATCAACCATCGTTGATCAAGATGCATATTCAGCTTACTCTCCACCGCATGAAATAACAGTTGTTTTTCAAACGTTATCGTCTTGTACAAGTTGTACCCCATCGCGTTTCTCGTGCACCAGCTGCGCAGTAGGCGAACGCCGGAAATTTTGACAATTTTGTTTTTTGAGATTTTACTTCGGGTCCCAAAATCTCATAATCATCATATGTGACTGAAATAACCATTCCTGAAATGGAGTACGCGTGTGCGTATACAAAAATATCTGCACACACAGCTCTCACGCATCACCGGATCAGTTTTGACTCGGCCACAAAACAGGTCTCTGAAAGGTTTTCATGCTGGTCAGCACTTTTTGGCCAGTGAAAGGAGACTGAATTTATGGCTAGAACTGTTAAATCACTGATATATTATAAATGCCGTTTAAGTAAAACTTCGTAAGTTAGTTTTTTATAGTGCGTTAAAAGTAGGATCAAGTACTTCACTGATAAAGACTGAAGAGAATGTTATGGCAGTTTTCTAACGTTCTAAATCGTTTTAGGATTGTCTCTAATCAGTTCTAAATGACACGGATGTGACTAGTGACATCGTTTGTTTCTGTGAGACATATTTGTGGTTTTTGAAATTCGGAAAACGTGACAATGAATCAAGAAAAGTTCCAGTGATTCATGAAAATCCTATGAGGCTTGCTGTGTTTGTCCGTTATTAACTAAGGAAGCGTAAGGATACGTACGTTCAAGGTTTAGTATGTGGTTGCTCAACTATGAAGAGCAGGTATTTTGATATTTTAAATATTTCAGATGTCCCAGTGGTCCGTAATTGCGTCCTTCCCTGCCCCTGGTTTGAGTCGCCGCATAGCCGGGGGTATTCCTTCAGATGAGCTATATGGAGTTTGTGGGGCTACAAAGGGTAACAAATATGGTATTCCGAGCAACTTTTGTCTGAAATCGGGTATAGATTGTGACATTTTGGTCTGAAACTGGATATACTATAGATTTTGACATTTTGGTCTGAAATTAGGTAACGTTTTGGCATTTTTTGCAGAATGAATGAGTTCCAATTTTAGTAACAGGTCTAAAAGTGGGTAACGGGGAAATTCGCAAAACTTGGTCTTTCTGGACGCCATAATTGTTTCTGATTTGCAGCGGGTTTGCAACTTTTTGATATTACAGAGTCGTACGTGTTGCTATAAGACGGCCGTGTCTTGGTTCTTTTATGTCAATTATGACGTCAGAACTGAGTTTGAAATGAAAAGGCCATCGACGGATCGCGGAGCCATGGACCGCCTGCCCCTGCGTGCGTCGATATTTAGTGGGAGCAAGTGAAACAGAAAGATCACTAACGTTTTAGAATAGCTTCTCGTTTCACCACAGTGAGTCACCGCCCCTTTAATACATTATGAAAAAACACCAAAGACGCAACAGATCGTTTCTCAAGTATCTGTCTTCAATATTTTGAATTTCTATTAAAAAGCAACCAAATCGATTTCAAAATGTTAGCCTCAAGGTCTCTTTGAATTGACTTGCAATGGCGTCATGACCCGGGCCTTCTATTAATTTAATTTGACAAAATGCTGTAAATTAATCCAATACTGCACAAAATACAATTTCAGAGGCCTTATATATACTTTATATCACCAGGGCCTGCAAAATTACTGGAGGCTGTGTTCGCCACTGATTCATGATCGAATTTTCCAACCAGAAAGAGAAAATGAATCGCAATATGGTCATCACCTTAAGCTTGCGACCTAAGATGAGTGACAGTCAGTTCTTAGTTCGTCAAAGCCTTTCGGTGAATAAACGAAGTTACGCATTTACATACTGTAGAACAAGAATTTCCTTGCATGGTCTTGGAGCTAGATCGTACCGCCAATAAAAACTACCAGTTTAAGTACTTGTGCGCGTCTTTGGCGTGGCACTGAACGCTATGATTTCCCGGCATCAACAGTAACATACAATCGATTCTCATATGTTTGAATCCAAATAATGAGACACATTTTACTGTCATTTAGTAAGTTGTTTTTCCTGACTAAGTTGGAAACTGGGGGAATCCATCGAAGTATATATTCCATATCGCATGCATTGATAACTGGCTGCGTCTATTGGGCAAAAGGCCGATTGATAAATAGGATACAAGTACTGTTTTTCACTTTTGAAATTGAAACTGTACAGACCACTATGATGTTGCTGAAATAAAAGGCAAATCAGTAACTGATCATCATCAGTAGGATACCTAAAACGTGTGCGATTCTACAATTTGTTTCGGCGCCATTAAATCCTGTACCAATTGCAGACCATTTGGGGAGGAGCCCACTATGTGAGCACAGTTACTGAACAAACGTTAGTATAGGCAAGGAAAACAAAACTGTGAAGAAACGTTCAAGGAAAATCAAATTGTAAAATGAATAACATTGTGAAATAAAATGTGGTACCTTTAGCAAAGATATTAGACAATGCAACGACAAAAATTGCAAATTCGAAGAACAGAGAATTCTTCAGTTTCCTTTTTTTGAACATTTCTGATCGATATTTTCTTTTCAGATGCGGTTCCAAAACCGGGACTTGATCATTGCTATTAAAGATTGAGTATATAACAGTACTTAAACGCTTTTCTTTTTATAAGAACCAGTAAATTTTGGCCGAGCCTCATTGTTCTTAAGTTTTTGCACAATTTGAGCCTCAATTGT
>JAOBRH010453376.1:0-10470 GCA_027575125.1 Umimayanthus parasiticus | reverse complement strand
ATCGTAGTGCGTGTCCAAAATCCCTTAAACCAGTAGTGAAGTTCTAACCATTAAATTTTGAAAGTCGTAGTTCGTTTCCACAATCCCTTAGTCCAGCAGTCCACCATTCCGAGGTTTTGTTTGAGATTAAGGATGCATATGTTCAGTTGATATGACATCTGTGGACGGTCGGCTTTCTGAATATCATTATCTCATACGTTTACTAAATAGTTACCTTATTAGCCTTCGAAATATGAGCAAGATACAAGCGCGGAAATACAGAAGTTCGATATAGTCACGTGACTTAAGACGTCACCACGCACAATGTTTCCCTGTGGTTCATATATCATATTAGAACACTTTGGCATACATAGTCTTCCAAATAAGGAAGATATAGGCGAAATAAAAAAAATAAGCCAGTCACGTGAGTTGTGAATAGTGACGTTGATCATCCCGCGCATTTATGAAACATGTCAGCAAAGCTTTGGCTGCTTAAATACTCTCAGATGCACGAAAAAGATAAAAAAAAGAACATGGAAAAAATGTTTTTATGGAAAAGTTTATCAGTTTATTACAATCTGATTGCGATAGGTACGTTATTACAAGTTGCGACAAGTTTTGTTACAAATTGCGACAGGTTATGTTACAAATTGCGACGACCGTTATTACAAATTGCCACAGGTATTACAACTTGCGACGTTATTACAGATTACAACAGTACAAGGTGTATATATTTATTATTTTCCATTCGTACAAGCCACCCCGGCATAATACGCTCTATGAATTAGCCGCTAGTCCAGGAATACAAGCCCCTGGTCAGCAAGAATGCAACATAACACTAAATATAAAAGAAAGATTTAAAAACAGGGTGCTACATGCCGGCACAGCGCCATGGGCGATGTTGCACTGACGAACATTAGCCGAGAAACGAATTGGTTCCACGATCAGTTGGTACAGACTACAGACACAGTATCCAAACTTGAACTGAGGTTCTTCGCCTTTCTTCAGGATCGGGTATGTTCGCAATGGCATGTTCTTAAATTTTTGGCTTTTTCAGGCTCACGTTCTTATAAAATAAAAAACTTTCTTGCAAAAAAGTGTGTATTGTATCTAGTTAGAAGAGCATAGGAAAAGAAAAGAAAAGATGGGGTTGTGTTTATAAGATTTTCACTCAATCAAAGCTCCAACTGTCTCTAGTTCATAAGTACAAACTGTGCTGTAATATTTCTTTGTTTTTCTTTTCTTGTGTTAAATGTATTGTATCATGTCACTTTTTTGAAAACAAATATTGTGAGGAATATACATGTAATAAAATAAATATTGTTAAAAAACAAAAAAAGAAACAAAAAAAGTATTGTATCTAGTAATATCAGATAATGGTTCAGAAAAAACGTTTATGACTTTTTGGTTGTAAATTACTACACATTGCTCGTGAATTGAGTAATTAAATTTATTTTTTTATCCGTGAAAAAATTAATAGGAGACTGAGTCTTGCTGTTCTAAAAAACTTGTTTCAATTTTTAAAGAATCTTGCTTTGCGTGACTCGATTAGAACACGCAATCCCTGGTATCGACTAATCGAGAAAATAATTAATAGCCGAGTCGTCCTCACGTAACTATTTTTAAAAACGAGACTGATAAATAATGCAAAGCTTCGAGAATCTTCCCCATGGAAGCCATCAGAGCTTACTTGTGAATAATTTTTTTTCTTGTGAGAATTTAAGATTGTCCGTTTTAGAAACAAACTCCAGCCTTCTTCGCTGGTCGTTCTTCCGTTGTTGTATGTTGTATGTTGTGCTGATGCGTCACTTTGTTATCTAGTAATTGATTAACCAGTCTTATTAACTGATCTCGATTGTTCAACAACAGAACTCGCTTGTTTTGTGCAGGTATTTTCAATAATTTCTGTTATGTGATATGTCCAACTGTGACGCTGGACCAAAGCCCCAACAGGCCTTGGGATGAAATACAATCTACCTCAAACCCCACAATGCGCCTCTTGTTTTCAACAACTCATCGTTTCAAAGGCATAAATACCATGCTTGCTTCTTGTCTTCATTCAGGTTTGACAGACGGCGGGGAATAAGGGCCATTCAACCATATTAATCTTTACCTTTTTGTTCGATTTTGCCAGAGTTTTTAAATCAACTGAATAATTTCTTCGGGGTGCAAGAAGCGAAAAATAGCATATATTGACATATAATTTCTTTTCTTTTTTTTTTATCGAGAAAGACATGTTCAGAAATATGACATTTCCCTAATCCAACATGGCAGAGTGACTGCTATGGGTTCTCTGTTGTGCAGAGGAGTGATGAAATTTGAGAGATTTGACCTGTCATGTAGCGTCATTTTTTCACACCAAAACTCCTTTGATTGATAATTGAAATAAAAAGAGAAGCTGGTTGTTCTACAAGCTACAAGTGAAGTTTCATAAGGTTTCTGCGTAATTTGTACGAAGGTGCTTTTAGTTTTGTTCTTTACTGCTTCAGAAAACTCATTTTCGGACTGCAAAGCTTTAATAACGCATAGCTCGCGTCTAGTCTTTCGTCTGCAGATCACACATAGCACAATAAACCGGTGTCAAATTTTGACTTCTTAAATATCAGTCCACAGTCGGTGGGATATAACCCTGTCTAGCCGCGCCTCATATTCACCGCACATCTCAAATAGAGTAGGCCAGTGAGTTGCGGTGTAAAGGTCCGTGATTCGGTGTGTAGTGCTGGCAGCAAAGCAGGCATTTTGCACCATCTAGGACCTTAACCAAAGCATACAGGGCTTCATCATGGCCGCCTCGACAGCTCTTAGAATATTTCTTATAGGATGTTCCTTATTTATTGTCCTTAATGCCCAGGGTAAGTAAATCTTGTGATTCGTGTACCTCGAATATGCAGACGGCAACCGGAGATTGCTCCCATTGCTTGATCAAGACCGTTTGTTATCATGATGCCTTTCGATCTGCTGTTCCTTTCTATTGAACAATTGATTTGTGAAATATATGTTTTATCGTTCATATCTTTTATTAACATATATACAAAGCGTAACTTGGCCTCGAATTCAGGTTTAGATTGAAAGGCGTCCTGATCGCGAGTGGTAGTCCTAGTTGACCTGGGACATTAGGTCTTATAGGTTCTCTATTCATGATACCAATATCTCGTATTTTCTGAGTCAATAGGTTCCTGATATCTGTAGCTTTCTTACATTAGGTTCTGCTACAACGTGTATGCTCCTTGTTTCAGTATATTGGGGCATTTGCTTGAATTTTCAGTTGACCTATTGCTGCATAATCATGATAATGTTCACAAAGGTTCATTTGAAAGCAAGCCTGAGATCATTTTTCACCGTACGGAATGCTTCACATTCCCTGACATGTGCAGATCGCGGACTTGGGCGAACACTTAAACTAGTCGTTTAAACTAAAATTGACATTAAGTAAAGTTACATACAGTAAATAAGTGATTGGCATTAATATACAATTTTGCTTTTTTTAAAAGTATATACTCATAACTTTACATTTTTCGCTCGTCCCGGGCCACTTGCATCCGTGTCACGTGGCCTCCTGCATTTGAATCAGAGGCTTCTTGTTGCCTGACCGGCAATGGAATATTTTAAAATATAAGTCTTGGTTGGTACGAACATATCTGCACGTGTTTTGGTCGTTCATTAATATTTGTTCGTTGATGCTAAGTTTTTGGCATTTTTGCAAATTATGTAAATACCAATATTTTAAAATTTTATCAAGGTTCTATTCGACTATTGTGCTCAACGAATATAATTTATACAAGTATAGGTAAGGGCCGGTGTAAGTGCGTATACTGCTCTGGTACACAAAGTAACTCATTTCTTGGGACAGAACGGTTTAACTTGAGAACAAAATTTTAAAATCGTGTGCCAAATATAATACAACTTCAGACGTGGTCTCGGTTCCGTTGGACATCACTATCAGTTTCTGTAAACAAACAAGACTACACGTACATCGTGTTTTTACCACCAAGAACTTGCCCATATTTCCGCTTTTGAAAACCGATGGCTTTTAATCAGAACACACGAACCAATTCTGAATAATGCCGGTACAAAAGATAATTGTGCGATGAACTGGAATACCCAGGTCTGGCCGGCTGGGCGTAACTCAATACCAAGTCATTTGCATAAGTGGATTCATGCCTAAAACCTTGCCTTTTCTCGCGAAGGCACTAAAAAAATTATTTCGCGGCTACAAAAGTGTTTTTTAATGTTTTATCGGGTAGAAAGATTGCCATTAGCAAAGACATCGGCTGGAAGGTTGTCGGACTAGATACGATATGATTAATTTGACCGACGGCTGTCGCCTTTTCGTGAAGTATTGATTTCACTTCGAAGCGCAGATAAAGCTTTGCTTTGTCCACATTAACAGCACATTTCGTTTCAGTATTCACGTTTACCTTTATATTTTATTGCAACCAATTCATCCATATGGCAAATTCTATGCTTGCAATAAATATATATCTTGTTAGTTTTTACGTTACCAAGAATTTTCAGCTGGAAAAACACACAGCATATCAGGAAAAACGGCCGCCATTTGTTATTTTGTCTGACCTTGTTGTTCCTGTCACGCCATCCAGTATCGTATCGTATGTTCATGTATATTTGATTCTATACATTTACATTGTAATGTTGAAAACAAAAATTCCACTGGAGTAGCTTTTCATTTTGCCTCCTATAGCAAAACTGATAACGTAGGTATTTCTTGTATCGAAGCTTGATATTTACATTTTTCATGAAGACTACAAATATGATCGAATAATTTGTGAAAACAAACTGTCCAATTCCGCCTAAGATATATTTAAAATGGTTTGTTGTAAACATTTGTAGAGGTTGAACCAGTTTATGGTTTTGCGCCACAATTTCTTTTTAATAAATACATGTATTGATGCAACAACGTTCATGCTGAAAAAGCCCTATTGAAAATTAAAGGATTTCAAGAAGACAATGACTCAATGATGAATGAGAAGAATCGCTCCTTATTATTGAACAGTAATGCTCAATACACTGCTAAATGTTCATCAGTTACTTTGATGTCATTTTGACAAACACTACCGGTAAATATGTGCGATGAGCATCGATCTGTTGTAAACAAAATGTCGACAGTACAAAGTATTATCTCTCTTTTGGCTTGGTAAACCTTTCAAAACAAGACGATACAAACGTTGCTGTATAAAAAGGACTATATGTAAAAATCATACTTATACAAGGTGTGCATTCGGGTAATTAACTAGACAAAGCGACCGTGAGAGTATTTTTTCCGGTGCCACATCTCCTGGCAGAAATCGTCCAGGCAGAAATCGTCCAGGCGTAAATTTTATGCGTTGTGAAAGGTCTGGGCCATGGAAACGAGGCGCCATTTTCAGTTTTGTGAGTTGCTCGACAAAGTGGTAGAGACGCAGACAGAGATCAGCGTTGTGAAGGTAAGATTTCGTTTATATGGGGGGAAATCCACTGTACGCTAGTCACTTTTGGTGTACACACGTCTTAAGTGTCTATATATGATCTGTTCGTGATTGTTTGTGTGTATTAGTGTGTGTTCATTGTATTTATTTAAAATTACCTGAACTGCTGAAAAGCCCTGCAGGGTATGATTCATTGATTGCCTATTGAATCATTGATAATAAATTGAAGTTTATATTATTATTATTACTGTGATATGCAAAATGACCAATCCCACTCCCAAATATGACAAACAGAAACGTTCCCTTTCTTCCCAAACACTTCCAATTTCAGTAACTTGACAAGGAAGTCTCGAATCTTGAAAAAACTGCATTGGCCGGCCACCTTTAGCATCATCTCCAGCACTTTCACACTCGCACAAGTATGACTTGTGATTTTATATTTTATTTAAGTACTTTAAAAATAGGCTGTCGCACTGCACTTACATGTAGATTCGCACGATGGGCAATCTGCTCTGTCAACAAAACTCCTGAGTTTTGTCATGTGTTTGAGGACAGATGTTATTGAAAGACTTGATCATATTCCTAATACATGTATTTTCCTTTCTGAGCACTTCACTCAGTAGTGTATCTGTGTTATTGTAGGTCCTAATGCTCCATTCAAATGAATGGTCAATGAAATTTAAACTGTGAGTTGTTTCAAGACTTATTCTTTTTTGATATTTTACTAGAATTTAAGTGTTTAAAGAGTCTCACTTATAAATAAGTACTGATTATTTCCTATTTAAATCTTCCATATCCATGTATGAACTCAGGGTGCAAATTAATTAAGGGCCAACAAATAACAAAGTCAAAGAGTAGGACAATTGACTGAACAGTTTTGTAGGCCAATAATTGAGCAACCTGCAAGTTTCAAATAAGGATTTATATGGAAACATTCTTATCTCCCAAAGTAAAAATGAAAATTTGTAGCCCAGACAAAATCCTTAATTTGCACCCTGGAACTCCACAAACAAAATGTTGAAATGTTCTTGCTTTAGTTGTAACATATAGCTGTGTGAATTTTTCTGACACGTTTTTGTGACTTTTCCATCTGCACATGTACATGATTCCTGATTTCCTCTGTAAGTTTTCAAATGTAGTAGTCGCCTGCTTCGATTAGCCCCTATGGCATTGCAGGTGACCTTCACCATTAAACACGAAGCGAGCCTATAAAAGGCTAAGCCACGCCCCCTTTTGAGCAATTTAACAGAAACACAAAATGGCAGATGGACACAGTCGTTCAGTCGTTGAAACAAATAAAGTTAACGTTTGTGTAGTGGTTGACATATGCGTCTTTATCAATGTTTAGGACATTTATTTGCTGTAACACAACGCAAAGAAAGTGTAATAAAACATAGATGTTTATTTTTATTTCATACTCAGCTTATTTTACTGGCTGACATCCGGGCTGAGAGCAGAGACGGGCGAACTGCTGCGGTTGCAGACTTTTACACTTTGATTTCTACATACAGTTGCTGTTCTTGCACGCAAATGCGGTCGATAAAACTGCTCTTTGGATGTCAGAACTCTCGAAGTTTGCCCACAACTAATTTTCAGTTTTTAAAAAGCGTGAAAATTTGTTTTTAAAAACCATACAGCAATCACGGTTTGAAGCAAATGTCAAGGTGAAGAGCTCTGCCATGCCAAGTGTTGTAGTGCATACGTTGTTTCAGGGTCGTTTGAAATATTTCGCGTGTTTTTCGACGTACTCCCACGCATGCGTAAATTGTCACAGGCTTTACAGATCGAGTGTAAAACATGGAGAATTGGAGTGTAAACATGCATTAACAGTTCAAATAATTTTTTTGAGTGAAATGGAAGTAAACAAAGTCAGGTATCAAAGGAATTGGCGAGATAATTATCTGGTAAGTGAGAGTGTAAGTCAGCTCTGCAATAATTAAAAAGGTGGTCTCACTTGTTCTACAGAAAATCACTTTTTGCTGGCGAAGCAGCACTGACGACGAGCCTTGCTGACGACTGAACAACTTTCAAAGTCTTTCAACCAATGAAATGTTTTGAAAATAATGACGACTGACACGTTAAGACCCTCAAACTTCAGATATAGGCTCGCTTCGTGTTTAACCTGGAACATTATCTCATACTTACTGTAATTTGTAACATTCTTGGGGTAAATGAATTATGTGTTGTTGTTGAAGATGGTGTTAAAGTGATTATTAATATGTTAAACATGAATAATAAATAATAATAGTTATAATAATAATAACAACAACAACAGTAAATTATTTGGCACTTTGTAAACAGACATGTTTACATTGGTGTAAGTCCAGTAAGAAAGAAAAAATGTAACTTAAGAATCTGAATACAGTTCTAAATCTTTGTTATAATAATAAATATATATACTAATTTTGTAATTTTGAGATTGCAGAAATGTATCTCTCCGTAATGTCCTTGATGAATAAAACAGTAAGGTCAAAAAATTGAACAATTATTTAAAGAGAGTATGTAATTTACCTTAGAAGGAATAAGCCTAAATAAGTTACATGAAGGCGTAAGGGAGGGGGGGGTCAATCGGACCCCTCCCCTCTACTTTTGACACCATTCATCCAATTGACTAGATATTTAGCACATATAATGAGTGTTCTTTGTACTTTCAATTAGTCCAAACCACTTGCTGCTTAATTGCATAATGACGTCACTAGTTGCTGCCATCTTGGATTTTCAAATTTTCAAATTGTTTTCATATTCAAATGTAAACACTGAAAACAGTGAAAAAACAACATTTAGCAGTTGGAATCTACAAAATTGTAAGATCCATTGTCAAATTATCAGTATTTAGGCAAAAATAGTTGCTTTTTAGCGGAAAATTAGATTTTTGTAGTCAACACACAAGTTGCGTGACTTATGATGATGACATTGATCATCAATTGTGACATCATTTAATTTAATAGGTTCAAAGATGTTTTAACAAACAAAGAATAGTTGTGCCAAAGTTTCTGGTAATTGGTCAAGGAAGAAAAATTTAAAGCCAAAAAAATTGAGGGGGGGTGGGGTCAGATTGACCCCCCTCCGATGTGCCTTCTAGGGTTAAAAAGGCTCTTCTTATCAAATATCTTAAAATTTTTATTTACTTTTAGTACATCATTTAAAAAGATTTGTCTTCAGTATCTAAGAGAGAATTCATGCGACAAAAATAAGTAGTGGAATTCATCTCCAACAAGATTGTTACAACATAAGTTGTATATCCATTGCTCTCTGGGTATATATTTGTACTGCCCTTGTTCAATTGGAAATTTATGAGCAGACAGTCTAACATCATCTGTGACTATGTACGTTTCACTTCTATAACTAGATTTGATGTTGGAATATAATTCTAATTTTAATTTCTTTTGTTTCTAATTTTGTTTAGTCTTTTGTTCTCCCATTGATCTTTATAAAGCTTCTCTTATTGCTTTCTGAGATGGATAATCAAATACTTTTTCTCAGCAATACATGATATTGCCAAAGTTTGGTAGTCTATAATAATAATAATATTAAATGATATTAATAATTTGGGTGAATTAAAAATTCACTTTTTGTCTTATAGAAGGGTATAATATATAGTTGTAGTGAATTGTAATCGATAATCAAATCCCATCATGAACTCTGACCTTTGCTTGATCATGTCACACCTTTAATTGCAGGATTTGGTTTCACTACATTAAACAGGGTACCTTTGTGTTGCTCCAAAAGTAGCTAGCTTGGTTTCAGTGGAAATCCCTCCAAAATCGTTTGAATTTTTAAAAAGAAAGACTGGAGGGACAACAAAATCCTTCAATGTCTCAAGCTGCATTGATTGAAAATATTAAAATATGATCAGAATGTTTTTTCTCATTTTAAGTTGTCAGACAAAATAGATAACTATCTAGAATCAACACTTAACATATATGTTTTTACAATTGGAGTTGCTATTTTAGCTTGAACATCTAAGTTTGCTCATCTAGCCACTTTGTGTCACCTCACCTTTACAGGATACACTCTTAAAAAGCATTGCAGCGCCTTAAAAGTTAAAGCAGTATTTGTTTAAATTGAAGGTTTTGGTTGGAAAACTTGTTTACTCCAGACACAAAGGTACTCTTTTTGAAATAAGCAAACAAAAGCTGTGGAGTGTTTTCTTCAGTTAGTGGATTTTTAGAGTTATGTTGACGAGTTTACCAGTATATATACTTTTAACTGAAAATGCTGAAAACAGATAGTTTTATATCACATAATCTGCCAGGATGGAAAATGATGCAAGCAACTTCTCATTACACAAGTCGTTACTCTTCATTATCTTTTGGAGAGTTTAACTTTTTGATACAGAGTAATGTGCAAGTATATTTTTGGCTCTAGACTCTCTTTTGAAGAAAATGACTACTCCAGGAAATTTGAACTACTTTACAGTGTATTTTGAAAGCCTACATACAGTAAAATATACTGATAGCTTGCATGACAGAACTTTCATTACTCTGAAGATTTTATGACAACAATTTTTTATCTTAGTTTTCTTAAAACTGTGGATGGAGAGCTTCTAAATTATAAACAATTTAAATTTTTATTTATACCTCATCCTCTTGTTAGCCAAGTGCAAAGTCCATACAGCAAGTTACAGACCAAGTTTTTTTGCGGGCCATGAAAACAAGGAAGGGAGAAAAATGAGGATCCATAACTTGTTGTACCGACTGAGCAAATGAGGCCAATAAGATGTTTATTATATGGCTTTGTTAATTATTCTGGGAAAGGAGTGAAATTTCATAATTTTGATGTTTTGACAGGTAATCAAGAATTAGAGGTCCATTTGGATATTTACTGACCTGAAGTTGACCAATCACAGCATGCAAAATCAGTCAGCCAATTTTATATAATAAAATCTCTTATGGCATACATCATTACTGTTTGATCTGTAAATGTTGTTAAATAAATGTTTTAAATTTTATTTGGGGTTAGCCTCGTCGGGATTACAGGGCCTGTGGAAGGGGAGGGGCAGGAGGGGCTTCAGCCCCCCCACTTTTTTGGAAATTTTAAAGAGTTACTGAGAAAAAGGTGCTTTCCG